>LPNX010064155.1:194925-206094 GCA_001517045.1 Pseudotsuga menziesii
AGCCCTAGAATTGCATGAGGAAAAACATTCCTGAATTCCTGCAATACCTGAAAGTCCTCCAACCTAGGAGTTCCATTCTTCGTTGCCTCCACAATATGAGCTGCATAAAATTGGAAACCATTCCTAAAAAATTTCTTCAACTGCATTGCTGAAATCTCCCTCATTGAAATTACCTTTGGAATTCCTCTTACAACTCTCGGGTTCCATTCTTCATCCGTGCATTCAAAAGTCTTATGGTAAAAGTTAAGATTTACCCTATGATCTTCTAACCAATCCATTCCAATGAGAACATCATAGGAACTAAGGGGTAGAATGTTCCGATCTACACAAGTAACCCATCCATTCATCACCAATAGACATTTCTCTGCCACTTCACTAACCTTTCTCTTAGTTCTAGTGGCTAGCTGAACTAACCACAATTTTCTATGCCTTACTTTCTTGAAAGCACAAATATCCACTACGCTAGGAGCAATCTAATTGTGGGTAGAACCAAGGTTAGTCAAAATAGAAATAGATTGCTCAGAAATATTACCTGCAACTTCAACCACAGTTGCTTGGTGGTCTGCTTGGCGGTCCTCTAGTGCTCCGTAAATCCTAGGGACAACCCTCGCTACTTGACCCACTGTTTCTGCCTCTTGAAGGTTGGAAGTTGGACTTGCACTCTCATTCTCAAGTGGACAATTCTTGCGCAAGTGGGGTCCTCCACATCTCCAACATTGAAGTGGTTGTCTGATCTGTTGTGAATCTCTTGGCTTTTCTACCAGCACTCTGGCTGTCTTCTTCTCATCTTGGGATGGTTGCTTCTGATGATTCCTAAAGTTAGAATTTTTAAAACCTTTCTTCCTTTGGTCAGAATTCTCATTCTTTATGTCGTTCTATGTCTTATGATAGTCAAGTTTTCCTCTTATTTGCTCATATCAATACCTAGATTTCCTTATTGCTTCTTCCAGAGTTCTAGGCACATGAAACTCAATTCTATATTTGTAATACTGAGGCAATCCACTCAGGAAACACTGGATTTTCACTTTCTCATCCTTGATGTACCTGACATATCTCAATAGATCCAAGAAATTGTTTACATACTCTTCCATGATTTTCTATCCCAATCTCAGCTCATGAAATTCTTTGATCTTGTCATCATAGTACTTGTCAGAGAGATATTTCTTCTTGAAATACTTCTAGAACTACTTCTAGAACTACTTCCATACAATTTTCCTTTCATTAATGTTCTTCACTTTCCTGAAGTGCTCCCACCATATGGATGCTCTTCCAGTCAAATTGAATATGGCTACTTTGGCCTTCATATCTCCTGAATTATCCTGAACTTGGAAATATTTCGGCATCCTAAGAAGCCAAGCTTCAACTTCTTGACCATTTTTTATCTCGCCAGTGAATGTAGGAGGCCTCGCATTCTTAAACTCATCATGCAAATGGTTCTGATAATGCCTCTTCCTCTCATTCCTGTGAGAAGAGGAACTTGAATCGCTAGTGGGTCCTTTAGAGTCAGATGACTCACTAGGAGATCTCTTTCTCCTTCTAGTAGTGCTCTTACTTCCTTTCAGCCTTAATGTCCAGTCCCCAGAGTTCATCCACATCTGAATATCTGTCAGAATTTGCAGCATGGCTGCATGTAGTTGATTTTGCTCCTCCTGAGCCTTAACCTACCTTTCATTGTATTCCTTGTAGCTTTGCATCTCCACCTTGAGGCTTCTCATGGTGGCTGCAAAATTTGGGGAGTATCTTGAAACCTCCTCCCATTAGACTATGTTTCAGCATTTCCAACTCGGACATTTTCCCCCATTGCATCCTCCTCGTGTTCATAGGGATCCTATACATCATTCATGTCATTGGTTCTCATGGATGAGACAACAACCCACTTTCCAATATGTACTATGACTCGGTAAAATGTGTTATCAAATGCCATTTGTTAGATACATAGTAATTTAAAATCAAACCATTTACTTACTGTCACCTAGACTATCTAGGAATCAAATCAACGGCTCAGAATCATCCTGTCAAAATAGACGACGCAGAAAACTTAAGTTGCGGGATCAGAAAGTTACGAAAATTGTAATATCACTTCCCGCATCTCGCAAGAATCGATAGCACAGAAAACTTGAGTTGCGGGATTGAGAAATATGGAAATCGCGATGCCGCGATCCCACATCCTACATCCTACATTCTACATTCCTGCATCCCGCATGTGGAAATGACTGTTGCGGAAATCAAAATATGTGAAGCTGCATCCCACATCCCGCATCCTTCAAGTTGCAGAAGGGTGCGTTGCAGAATGAAAACTGCACAAAGCCATAATTCACAAAAAGACATTTCCTCATCTCACATCCCGCATCTCGCAAGTTGTGGAAAGGGAATCGCAGAAAGAAAATTGCGGAAGTCCAAATCTGTCAAAGGATGTCTTCCGCATTCTGCATCCTGCTTGCCGAATAAACCATTGTGGAAGAAGGTTTTTGCTCAAAAATTTGACCTATTAATCAAAGTCTTTGAAAAAACTTGGCCATCTTGGCCAACATCAATCATACATTCTAACCCTACATCTTAGTTTAACAATGCATTGAAGGAAACATACATAGATGCTTATAATTACAGTTATTCAAATGAACAATTCATTAATTCAACACATCAAACATGTTTATCATATTCCTTCAATCAATTACAATGCAAGAAATACAATTGCAGAGATTAACATGGAAAAGAACACTTATCATGAGAAGAACTTGTCTCAAAACCAGCTATGTCGCTGCAACGTTCCACCCAACCATATGTTAGTGAGCTCATCAATCTCTTAGCAACACTGCCACCTCCAAGCTGGGCATGATTTCCTCAAGGAGCAAGGGAACACTAGCAGACTCATACATAGCCAAGGGTGCAACAAAGCTCAGCCAAGCCGACACAATTGGGTTTATCAGGATGCAAGGGGAAACAAACCAATGGATGGGTTTCATAGGCCACTCATCCAAGCCATCTCACAGTTGGGTTTCATAGACTGTTCACAGTCAAGACAACATTCACCTTAAGGACCAGTCAGGCCAACATATGGGTTTATCAGATTGTACACAGTCAATCCATCTCACTATTGGGTTTATGACACTGTCAATCCAAATATTACTCATGAGGTCAAATGCAACAAGCCAAATCCAAGCCAACAGATGGGTTTATTATACTGTACACAGTCAAGCCATCTCACTGCTTGGTTTATCAGGCTACCTAGCCAATCCAACACTCATAGTTAGTTTTATCAGGCTTCTAAGGAAATGGGCAGGAAGAACTGCTAAGCTAGTGAACTCATATACAAAGCTAAGAACACCTTCATAAGACCTATCTGTCCTGGATTCCCCATTGCATACACACCCAACACAAGGAAGTGTCCCCTTCTCTACTCCATATTCCCTCAAGCTACACCTTCCCTTCCAGTGCTCTTCAGGATGTGCATAGCAGGATCACCAACCACTCGTATCTTATTGTGAGCTTCCACACTAGGTTTATCAAGCACATTCTAGGTCTCTTCCACTCCTAAGTCTTGTACATAGTTTAGAACCAAAGCAGGGTGCACAACACAACAACCACATGGAGACTCCACAACATAGGCTTTACTATGGAACACGAGTAATAGGGTCTCATACACTCTGTACTTCAAGATAACACTGTAACACAGCAATCACAGTATCGCTAAGGAAAAAACACTTGCAGAACGGGAAGGATACACACAGGAAGAACTCAACTGCCCCTCGAGATTCCACACGAATGGAGAATAATGATGGATGAGCAAGACGTCCTGCAGCTCCCAAAATGTGAATCCAAATGAAGATGTAATTGGATGAGTGAAACTGGTATACGGTTCTATTGTTTTTCTTGCCCATCCAAGAAAAACACGACATTCGAAACTGGGTGTTCTGCCTTATTCAAATTTTCCCATACTCTTCCCCCTCCATGCAATAACTACCTCAACCACATTTTGGCAGAAATAAATGGTTGGGAAGAAAGACAAGAAAAAGGGTATTTGACAGTTTTGATGGGTTTTGCCCATGGAATATGGATTTTCCCAAACTGGTTCAAGGTTAACATTCCCTCCCCCTTATCCTTAGGAAAATCATGTTCCCGTCTCATTTTTCGTTGCATTGACATAGTTGGCTATGGGTTTTTCATTAATATGCATATTTACATGATGTTTACAAATGTGCTTAACTTAGCACAGAAACCATAGGAATCAACCATGATCGCCTATATACCAAACATTAGTCAATGACAGGGCCTTGGACTTGCCCCTTGTCATGATTCCATATAATAGTTACATCATACAAATTAATGCAATTGGGTCAAAATAGAGGTGTTACAACATCTCTAAAGTGAGTTCAAAATACATCTTCTCTTTGAGTAACCTAGGGTGAAGGTAGAAGAGATACATCAGCCTCTAAAAATTATTCAATCAAGGTATATGTTCTCTCTCCCAACTTTGAAAGCGGTTTTTTGAGGAAAATGAGTCCCTGGTCTTGTCTTACACCTGGTAAGGACACAACTTTTCTCTGTGTTAACCATTAGGGTTTGAGGGGTTCTACGGTCTGAAGACTTCTTTATATCTACTAGTAGTTTAGTGGCTCATTGGAAGCTTGAGATCTAGAGAATCCCTCTGTCAGCAGATTGGTAACCATGGTTTGAAGGTTTGCAAGTATGGAAACATCAGTATCTTTGGAAGCTTAGGTCGAGCTTGTGGCCATGGCTTGAGTCTCCCTCTCTCTTCTCTAGCGTGGGATGACACCCACAATACATAGCAATACAAGTATGATTTTTGGCCTCTCCCCATGGTTATTCTCCTATGCAAGACCCCCTTTTGTTATATATATATATATATATATATATATATATCTTTAAATAAAAAACTAGTGGAAACCTACTTTCCTAGCACCCCAATGGTAAGTCGCCGGCACAAACAATGGCTTGTGGGCTGTGGGTCTGGTTAGGGATGCGTTGGTAGCAATGCTCCTAGGTTTGTTGGACTCTCTCTCTCAGCCGAGTATTAACTAAGGATGGTTGTTGAGGAGATTTTATCTCAAATTTACTCTTCCCTTACACGTTCTTGGGGTGAGAAACATGGTTGGTCCTGTTAAGTAAATGGAGAATTTAAGAGTTAGGAATGTATTTTTCCCAGGCCTTGCGATGTGGTTTAACAACTTGGAAACAAAAAAATTAGGGTTTTAATTCCCATACTGAACTATATGGGTAATAAAGGATTTGTTGTTGAACAAAATGGCCAACAAATTGTTTATCCGAATGCCTTTTAAACTCTGTGTTTTATTTTTAAATATGAAATTTGAATCTAATGTCTCTTTGGATTTGTGAAATGAACCTAGTTTGTTTCACTTTTGAATTTGGTATAAAAAATGGTAAATAAATATCATTCCCCTTGGATCTCTTTATTTAATCCTCTTTTTTTTAACCCCTTGTCTTCATTAACAGATGTTAGAGAGGTGTACTGGGACTGACTACTCCTTCCCTCCCTTTCCACTAGAACCTGCAGCTGTGGCCTACATGTTGCAAGGCCACCTCCTAACGGAATTCTCTCAGCGATATCGTTTCCCTTGGAATGATAAGAGGGCATCACATGATGGCCTTCATAATGATGCTCTCCTGTGGTTTGTTCATGGAGGTTCCTCCCACGTGGGGTTCCCCAAGCTTACATCTGCGGCAACTGTGCAACACAGTGCTTGATCTATCCACATCAGAGCTACTAATTATGGAAACATTATTATCTTTTAATGATCACAGTCATGGCGAGAATGACTGCTAGTTTGATTTTATCTTCCTGTTAAGCAGACTATTTAATCTTCGAACAATTCAAATACAACAACATCGTCTTTACCATGGGAGCGAGGTTTGATTCCTGGTTGGTGCGTTTTTACTATATAGAGTTCTTATTTGATAGAGAAAACTAATGAGAGATTCTATGGAGGGACGTTGCATATGCTCCACATTATTAGTAATGGGAAGATAATGTATTCTAGTCTTCCCAATGGCCTATGGTTTGTCATTATATCATAACTCTCAAGTTTCTTAACGTCTTCCCAGCGGACTAAGGATTGTCATTATATGTTAGATTAGTGGAGAAATAGCAGCTCCTAACCTATTTGTTAACCTTTTTGGATTGTCATTCGTAACTAGCTAGGGTTTCAATTAGTTTTCAGTATTTCATTTGTGCTCTGTAACTAGCTAGGATTTACACTCATTTTCATTATTTCATATTTAATTCAGATAGATCATTTATTTCTGTTGTCGCTATGGTTAAATCCATTTAAATTTCAACTTCATTTTGTTGTGCAATGGGAAATAGTTTCTCATTTATATGCAAAGTAGTGTAGTTGCCTTTTGGTTCATGATATAAGTAGCTTATAATTCACTCTCATTTGTTTCCATGCTTGAAATATAGAATAGTATAAATTTTCTTACGTTAGAATTCCTTCTTGCATATAGTGTAGTTGCCTTTTGGTTCATGATATAAGTAGCTTATAATTCATTCTCATTTGTTTCCATGCTTGAAACATAGAATAGTATAAATTTTCTTATGTTAGAATTCCTTCTTGAAACAAATTAGATTTGTTATTAACACTTAAGCTAGGATAATCTTATTTATATATGGTACAGTTCGAATTCAATTCCTATGCTTTTCAATTGAAGTTCAGTTTTTATTAATTTAGTGAAGATTTGTTTCTTAATTTTAGATCAGCTTGCATTTTTTTTATAAATTGACCAAGATTCCTTAGTTTATGGTTTGATTTACTGTAGAATTAGAATAGCAGTACTTTGTTTTCTGTTGTAGGATGCTTGCAAGTTGAATTTATTTCCAGCCATTTGAAGCACTATTTTATACTTAGGTTTGCTTACAAACTCTCAGTTCAAGTTTCTCTTATGTTCAATGTTTTTAGCTCGAATTCTTGATAGGATAAAACTAGAAGTTGACAGGCATTGCATAAGTTTGATAGGTATTGTATGTTTCAATTTCGAAATAGTCATTAGAGATAAAATAATTGAGAGTGTGTGCTTTTCAGTAGAGTTGGACTGTTAAGTAGTATTTCATTGATTCTAGGTAGTGTAACTATATTTTCAAATGTCATTTACTTGATGGTAATTGGTCCTTTTTTAGTTTCCACATCTTTTTAGAAGTCAGTTAGATTTGTGTCGTTTTTGCATCTCAGTAGCATTTGTAAGCCACTTTGACACAATTCCTCAAGAAGATTGGAGTCATTGATCATTTACTATTTGAAATATTAGTTGTCAAGCATATCTACATATTTCTTACATTAATTAGTTAGCACATTTATTCAAAGTAGTATAGTTTCTTGCTCTTTGAATTTTTGATATTGCATAGTATAATAGATTTTCAATTCCTAGGAGAAGTTAGAAATTATCTAGGGTTTGATTATTAATTATAATTTTGCTTCCATAGTATAGTTTGTTTTCAGTCAAACATTGTTTTCTATACTAGTGATCTCCTTGTATTTTGCAATTTCAGTTCTTGTCAACAGATTATAATAACATAGATTTGAATTGATACTTAGGTTAGTTCTACATTTGAAATCATTGTAATGTGTTCAAGTGGATAGTTTAATAATCTTATTTCTTAGTGACTTGGTTTTTCATTTTTAAAAGTTTCACTGGTTTTTCATTTAGACAACGAGACATCCTAGTTTTTCTTCTACCTCAGCATATATTTTGCCACAACTCTAAGTGTACAAACCCTAGTTGATAATTTATATTGGAAATTTAATAGACTTAAATTATACCAACAACTCTATGTGACTTTGGTGTCTATCTATCAGCCCTATCTATTAGCAATCAGCTTCTAGAATGATGTTTTGATCTCACAGTGATGTAACCATATCCTTTGATTCACATGAAAATCAAGTTAAGCTATTTTTCTTCTGAAAAAAAAAAACATGATGGCTATGTACTCTTTCTTTCATCATATTGCATTTTTTTTCCATAAAATATTGTTAATAAATACTGAAATTTTGATATACTCTTCCATTTTCAAATAAAAAAGTTTCAATATCTCATAGCTCTTCAAAGTAAATTGGGACCTGCCATTCAAATTTGATCCCTGAAGACCATGGAATTCGTGCACAAAACAAAAAAAATTAATTCTCCTCTTTTTCTCTTTGGAGAAGACTGTCAAACATTCTGCCGCGAATACGTTGGATACTTCTTTCATTCATTCCGCCGCCCGCGTTGTCAAACGAGATTCCAACGAAAGTCATGCGCATGCGCCCATCTTGTCATGCGATTTCCAACATCAAGTTGCTTTAATCTTTCCATGATTCACATTATTTTAATGTACACATTCAACTTTTTGTCATATCGTATGCCAAATTTCCATAAGGCTATTAGGGAATCTTCGAAGTGGCAGGCCTCTGGATCGGTCACGCAGAGAGTTTATAAAAAAAAAATGAAGCATATCATGAATCTTTAACGTCGTTCATTTTGATCATAAATTCAAGCATATCCGCCCGAGCAAATCGTACGGGAAACGCTGTCCCGAGAAACTAGGTTTATCTTTGATAGTATATACCGGGAGCTGCTCGAGATCTAATGGTCTACAAGCCTGCTACAGCCCCATTAATTGCCGTATATACCGTGGCTTCAATGTACATTGAAAAAAAATTAAATTTTGTGTTTGCAGTTTTGAGTATCATTCCGATTTTGAAGCCGTAAGAGTTTGCAACCAATGTTAAAGCAGAGACGAGGGCAGCGGGGAGCAGTTGGGATCCAACATAGACAACGGGAGCAATTGAGAGGAGTTAAGCAATTGAGTGCACAGTTATCAATTTATCTTGATCATTAGCATAACTATTTAATTTTTAGTTGGTGAATGTGGATTGACAACTAATTAAGTATCATGTTATTCATGGGTTAACTACATGTTATTTATGAGTCAATGAGTCAAGTAGGAGTTAACTCTAAATCATAATAAGTTATTTATGCATTAATGTATTAGCTAAGAGTTATTCATTTATCAACCACTAGCTATTTTTTATATGTTCTTTTTTCTATTGGCACATTTTTTTAGTTATCTGCCATGAACTATTGGTTGTCCATTCAGCCTATGCTTTTTCATTTGTATCTCATCAATATATATATAAGTGATAGTAGATAAATGGATAACATGAAGAATGTGGGTGATAACATGTAGCTAGGTATGGATAACTTAGAGTTGAACATATTTAACTAGAATAATATGAAGAACATCCAGCCACAAATCATGTGGGTGTGCTATAAAAATATATTGTGATTTAGTTTGGAAACAACTCACTTTCAATTATGTTATTTTGCTATTAATAATAATAAAAACATAAATCTATTTTAACTTAAAACTATTAAATATCTATAAAATGTACTTAAAATTTATATTATATTTTATTTATATAATTCTCATATTCACAATATTTAATAATCAAGATAAAATCTTAATAACAATAATAAAAATCCAATGAATACTTCAAAGAAAAACACATTTAAGATGACAAATAGAAATCAAATCAAGTAATGAAAACTGCATCATCAAAACATAAGATATATAATTTTTGTCAAATGGATCAACTTCTGAGGTTGTGAGAATACCTATTAAACTTATCACTTAAAACAAACTATCACAACCACTTAACTTGTGGCTAACTTGTGGCTGGTGAACATCGATAGGTTACAAATGTGACACTAATAAGTTATCAATTGTTTGTTCTTGCCTTATTTTAGTTAAATGAGTTATCTCCCACAAACTCTGAGTTATTCATGCATCAATTAGGACTTATCCATCCATCAACTACCAGTTATCTATGCATTAATTATTTTTATATTCTTTTTTTAATAATTGTTTATTTTGAATTTGTAACGATTTCTATAAAATTAATCTGGACAATACACTTGTCTCATACTGGTGCAATATAGAAAAAGCATAGGTTCTTGTCCACTATAAAATATCAAATAAGAACACCTATCCATGTAACTATGGAGCATGGACTAGTCTAAATTTGAATCTGTGACAAAAAAAGTAATGTCTTAACAATACACTTCATTACCACATGATTTACACCCATGATGACTTTATATATATATATATATATATAATTCTCATAAAGTCATAATGGGTGTGTGTGTGTGTGTATATATATAGGAATTTTTATTTGAGATTTGGAGTGGACTATGGCCTATTCTTTTTCATCTATGAACGAGGATGAGACAAGTGTACCATCGAAATTGATTCTATGGAAGTCGTTTAAAATTTGAAATAAACAAATATAAAAAAGAATAAAAAATTAACGGATAGCGATACATGGATAAGTCATAGTTGATGAATGGATAACCAATAGTTCATGGCATATAACTAGAAGAATGTGAGATACAAAAAATATAAAAAATAACTGATATTTGATAAATGAATAACAAGAAGAATGTCAGTGATGACATGTAGCTAGGCGTGGATAAATCAAAGTTGACCCTCTTTAACTAGAAGAATATGAGGAATAAAAAAAAATTTCCAAACTACCTTGCATTCCATCACTATCTCTCAACCATTTGATCCCTATTTGTGTGGTCCAACCACAAACTATGTGGGTGTGCGAGTGTGATTTATTTTGAATTTGTAATGAATTATATACAAGCAATCTTGAGAGTACATCTGTCTCATACTTGTGCAATCTAGAAAAACAATAGGTGCTTGTTCACTCCAAAATCTCAAATAAAAATACCTATTGGTGTCATTAACTAAGATATTAACACCTATCGACATAATATATATGGACGAGGATGAGACAAGTGTACCATCGAGATTGATTCTATGGCAGTCATTCAAAATTTGAAATAAACAATTATCAAAATAAAAAGTATATAAAAAAACTGGTAGCTAGCGAATGAATGCATAACTGGTAGCAATGCATGGATAACCAACAATTCATGACAGATAACTAGAAGAATACGAGGAATAATTTTTTTTTTCAAACTATCTTCCATTCCATAACCATCTCACGACCATTTGATCCCTATCGACATGATCCATCCACAAACTATGTGGGTGTGCTAGTTATACTGAGTTATACATGCATCAATTACCAGTTATCATTTTATGAGCATGCATCAATTACCAGTTATCATTTTATGAGCTACCAA
>LPNX010064155.1:206456-238742 GCA_001517045.1 Pseudotsuga menziesii
TGGTAGTTGTTCAAAATTTGAAATAAACAATTATAAAAGATATATATATATATAGAAATGATGAATGAATAACTCGTAGCGATGCATGTATAACTCATAGTTGATGAATGAATAATCGACGGTTCTTGGCATATAACTAGAAGAATGTGAGATATAAAAAAAGAATATATAAAATAACTGATAGTTGATAAATGGATAACATGGAGAATGTCAATGATAACATGTAGCTATGAATGGATAACTCAGAGTTGAACCCATTTAACTAGAAGAATATATGGAATAAAAAACAATTCCAAATTTTTTTCCATTTCATCGCTATCACTCAACCATTTGATCATATTGATGTGGTCGAACCACAAAGTATGTGGGCATGGTCATTATAGTTTATTTGGGATTTTGGGGTAAAAAAGAACCTATGATTTTTCTAGATTGCACAAGTATGAGACAAGTGTACTATCCAGATCGATTCTATGGAAGCCGTTTCATATTCAAAATAAACATTATATATATATAAAGTTGGTAATTGATGCATGGATAATTGCTAGGTGATGCATGAATAACTCTTAGTTGATGCATGTATAAGTCGTAATTTGTGACAAATAAACATATTTAACTAAAAGAAGACGAGAACATGTAACTGACAACTTATTAACGACACTTAACATGTGACCTATCGGTGCTCACTAGACATAAGTTAAGTGGTTGTGCTAGTTGTTTATTTCAAATTTCAAACGAATACCATAGAATCAATCTAGACAGTACACTTGTATCATCCTTGTCCATAAATGAAAAAGCATAGATGACACTCCACCCCTAAATTCTAAATACTAGTACAACCACTTAACTTGTGGCTAGTGAACACCGATAAGTCACATGTTAAGTGTCACTAACCAATAGTCCATGGAAAATAAATAGAAGAATGTGAGATACAAAAATATAAAACATAAATGATAGTTGATAAATGGATAATAGGAAGAATGTCGGTGATAACATGTAGCTAGGCATGGATAACTCAGAGTTGACCTTGTTTAACTAGAAGAATGAGGAATAAAAACAATTCCAAACTACCTTCCATTCCATCACTCTCTCTCAACCATTTGATCCCTATCGGTGTGATCCAGCCACAAACTATGTGGGTGTACTAGTAATGATTTATTTTGAATTTGTAACAACTAATATAAAATCAATCTCGATAGTACACTTGTCTCATACTTGTGCAATCTAGAAAAAGAATAGGTGCTTTTTCACTCCAGATTCTCAAATAAAAACACCTATCAATGTAACTAACTAAGATATTAACACCTATCAACATAATAAATTGCAAACCACTAATCCATTAAAAAGTAAAGCGGACTAACAATATTCCCGTATGCTTAAATCATATATTTTTAATGGAAATTTTGAAAATTTTTGAACCCTACACCTTATGTTAAAATAAATATGTCTATAAAATTTCAAATATTATGAAGGTACATTTTAAATTTTATTATATTTTAATAATGATGATGATGATTAACGTCCACTGAGACTAACTTTGGTCTATCAGAATTTTAGAAGGATAATACTTGGTTTACTTTAAAATCTTGTTCATTTGCTCAAAACGATTTCTAAGAAGCTTTCCAAGCTCACTGTAGTTTTGGAAAGTTCAGAGGTTATAAAGGTTTGTATTGTAGAAAATACTATGTGTTAGGATTATTAATTCTCCCTTGACCATACTCTCTATTAGATTAATTTTTCCTAACTTAGGAACCTTAATTAATTAATTTAGTCCACAAGTACAATTGGGTCTACTTAGCCTAATGGGGCCACATGTACCAGTCACTGGAGTGTGGGGAACACTGTTAGAGGTTAAATACTACTTACTACATGTGCATGCATCAGTTTGGGCACCTCCTATACCAATCCCTACATTTTAGGAGCCACTGGGAGTCCTGACACCAACCTACTTCAGTTAGTTGGAGTTAGTACTAGTTAGTCTTAGTTAGCCCTCAGTTACTTTCAGTTATTTTTCAAAAAGTTAGCTAGCACATGTCTTGCATGGATAATGCATGGATGCATGTGGAGTAGGTTCCTTTTCCCACCTAACACACTTAGTTGCATTGATTTAACTAGATGTCACTATTTGTTTGATTTATTGGACATCTAGGAGTTGATATGTTAGACTCCGATATTGATTGAGAGACCATGAGTTAGAGATTCAGTTAGCTACAGTCATATCCACTTGGGAAATTCAAATTCATACCCCATGGATTCGAATTCTTTCCTATGTAAACTATTGTAACACTGAATATTATTATTGTGAATGATACTATAAATTCCTGAGCAATACTTGTCTATTTCCTATGTGGTTTTTTTGGTTCAATTTGTCTCTTCATTCTCCATTCTTTTGCTGCAAAAATTATTAGAACTATCTACTTGAAGATATAAACGACATTCAAATTCTAATATGGTATCAGATCCTTCTTAGGTAGGTTTCATGCTTGTTTCTCCCCATTGAACATCAGAAGCAGTTGGGTTTCAACAGAAGCCCCCCATGAAAATTTGGTAGCTTTGGATTGATTCAGAGAAGCGGAGAGGGCATGAAGGACCTAAAAACATGTTCATGCCGAGAGGAAAAGCATGATTCTAACAGTTCATGTGTTTTAGTGTGTTATTGCAGTGAAATTGACAGGTGCTACATAGCTTGTGTGAATTTTTGCAGTACTTCCAGTTGGAGCAATTGTGAGTTCTCAAACTCCTGAACCACGAATCCTCACAACTTCCAATTATCTTGATTAGAGGATTGATATGTAGCTGAGCTTGCACAAGCATGGCTACCACATGATCAAACATGGATGGGAGCCTGAGCCTCATCAGCCGTTAGAGCAGAACAAGTTTCTAAACCATCGTGATGAGGCATTCAGGTACTTATGTACTTATATATCCAGAGATCTCCTCTTCCACCTAGAAGGCTTGAGGACTCCCAGAGAATCCTGGGAGAAGCTTGATATGTTGTTTAACAAACAAGATGATATTTGGGGATACATTCCTGAGAATGAGTTAGTATCTTTACATCCCAACAGTTTCAAGACTATTGAGCAATTCTTTACTAAATTCAATTCTCTAGTACTTCAATGCAGACAATGCAAAATAGAGAAAAAGGGTGAGTAGAATGTCCTTTCCATACTCAACAAACTAGGCTCTGAGTAATCTATATTTTTTTCCATATTTCATTCCAAGCGGGAAATATTTCCTAATTGGAAAATTCCTTCATTAGATTCTTTTTTCGAGTCCTTAATCAAGAAGCAAGACAAGTTGATCCAAATGGGAGTCATCAAGACCTACGAAGATCAAGCTTTCCTATTTACTGACTCTTCCAAAGCACAAGAAAAGGGGAAATCAAAGAAGAAGGATCCAAAGGAAACTGATTCGAAGCCTAAACAAAATCAACAAAATTTCGAAGGAGCCTCCGACTCTAAGAAGAAAAAGAAAAAGTGTCCCTACTGTATGAGGGGTTTTCATCCAGAAGACTCGTGCATGAAGAAGACCCTCGACCAAATGAAAGTTCTATGTGTTTAGAACAATATTTCCATTCCATGATGAGAATTTATGTCAGATGATAAAGATAATACTGAAGAATATGAGATATGCTTGCATGCAAGCCTCTCTCCATCGAAGGCTTATGTGATATATTTTGTAGCATCCAACCACATGGTTGCTTCCATGGAATCCTTAATCACTTTCCCGCTATCAGGAGGACCTAGCAGTCAAATGCGAGATGATTCTAAAATACCAGATGTTGAGAGAGTTTCAGATAAAATCCATCATGATTATTTCATGCCCTCTCCTATAGAAAATAAAATTGTTGAAGATGAAGAAGAAGCAGATGTTTCCCTACAGTCAATTTGAATGGAAGAAATTCTCCTTGGAGTGACTCCTTCTCTTGTTGCTTCGAAAGTGGATGATATCCCTAATATCTCACCTCCTCACATGGCTGATCTAGAAGAAGACATTCTAATCTCTGTTTGTGAAGAAAAACACTCTTCCTATTCTTTGCAAAAATTCTACAGTAATTCTTTAAATTTTGTTCATAGTTTACCGGTGATTGTTTCAGAAACGGTAGAGGAAATTTATTTATTTATCCATAATGATGTTGCTGGTGTGCATATCAGTAATATAAGTGATATTCTGGAAATAATATCAGATTATAAGAGTGATCCATTCACTCTCATTAATCTAGAGCTTCCAATAAATTCCTACAGGATTACATGCACCGAAAATCAGAATTTTGAAGAAGGAGAAAATTGTGCATCTACCGTCTCGATGGAGCAAAGTTTTGGATCTGATATGAATATGTTTAGATTTGATTTATTTTTTGATTTGATAATACGTGATTCAGGTTTCAAGATTCAAGAGATTTTAGTATTGCTTATAACTGGTTTCACCAATTTTGGTGTGACAAATCAAGCACCGCAAGTCTCTTTCAATTTTGTTGTTGAGGATTCGATGTTAGTTATTTATTATAAATTTGCTGATATCATATTTTGTGAAATATTGGATATTTTTGAAGCTATATCAGATTATGGAGCTCAAACATTCGCTCTCCATAGTCCCAGGGATTCTCTACCTTTGGTCACATGCTCATCTCCTCATAGAACTAGTAAAGAAGGAGACATTCTGCATCCACCTAGACACTTTCTCCTAACACTTGGGGCTGATTTTACCACTGATGGTTTTCTATTAAAGTATGACATATATTAGGTTCTTGGGTGTTCCTCACATGGTTTGAATTCTCAAAAACTTTTACCCTCTCTTCAGTTGATTTCAGCTGCTCTACATGGGTCCAGTTTTCACCATGCAGTTGTTTATATTTCTGATTTAGTTGGGTACATTGTTCTTCTTCCAAAGATGAAGATTCCTCTATAAATAAGCATGATGTTTGGATTCATGGGTTCACCTACACAAAAGAACCAAGATATTTCTGCTGCATAGTCGCAGCAAATATTTTCACAAGTTTTTTCAAAATTTGTATTTCTTCTTATTTTGAGGAGGGGGGGGGGGGTTCCCATGGGGTNTCCTCAGTTGCATTAAGCAGCATTATTTCTTTTAGATTTTATTTTGGTGATTTATGGCCTTCTTACCAGGGACCATAGTTGTCCAAGTTAGGATTCAGGGGGGGTGTTAGGAGTATTAATCCTCCCTTGACCATACTGTCTATTAGATTATTTTTTCCTAACTTAGGAACCTTAATTAATGAATTGGGCCCACTAGTACAATTGGGTCCATTAGTAAAATTGGTTCCACTTGGCCTAATGGGGCCACATGTACCATTCATTGGAGTGTGGGGAACACTGGTAGAGGTTAAATGCCACTTACTGCATATGCATGCATCAGTTTGGGTGCTTCCTAGACCAATACCTACATTTTAGGAGCCACTGGGAGTCCCAACAACAACCTACTTCAGTTAGTTGGAGTTAGTACTAGTTAGTCTCAGTTAGCCCTTAGTTATTTTCATTTAGTTCTCAAATAGTTATCTAGCGCATGTCTTGCATGGATAATGCATGGATGCATTTGGAGTAGGCACCTTTTCCCACCTAACACACTCAGTTTCACTGAGTTAACTAGCTTTCACTGTTTGTTTGAGTTGTTGGACATCAGGGAGTTGATCTGTTGGACTCCAATATTGATTGAGAGACCATGAGTTAGAGATTCAGTTAGCTACAGTCATATCCACTTGGGAAATTCGAATTCATACCCCATGCATTTGAATTCTTTCCTATGTAAACTATTGTAACAACGAATATTATTATTGTGAATGGTACTGTAAATTCCTGAGCAATACTTATTTGTTTCTTGTGTGGTTTGTTTTTTTCAATTTGAGTCTTTATTCTCGATTCTTTTGCTGCAAACATTATTAGAACTATCTGCTTGAAGATCTAAATGGCATTCAAATTCTAATACTATGAAACTCAGATCTAATGTGGGTGTAAGCAAGGCACTTTAAGAGAAAGTGATTTTCATCCTCAACGCTCATAGACTCACACGGATGACAAACCCTTTCCACCCATGAAGTTTAAGAAATAGACCAATGCCCTATTTCGCTATGGAGTTCATGAGAGTTTTTTCTAATCTTGGATATACTAATTTTCTTCCGTGAGCTAGTTGCTACCGCGAGATACTTCTGATCTTCCAAGTTATGATTAATAACCTCCTTATAGTATAAATGTTTAATGTATTTTACGTTTAAATAAGTACGCCTATAAAGTTTTAAATATGATGAAAGTAAAATTTAAAATTTATTATAATAATATGTTTGTATAAATGTTAAAAATTTTACATAAGATTTTATAAATTTAAATAAAAGGTTTTTTATAAAAAAAATTTAGTTTTCTTTATGGTTGTTTAAAGAAATTTATATGTACATCTATTGTTAATATATTATTCTTTTTTAAGAGTGTTTTATTTTTGTTATTTTAAGATTTAATAAATTAAAATTGGTAAAAAATCAAAATTGGTTGTAATGAATTTTAATAACCATTATCATCATCAAACATTTATATATAAATATAAATACAATTTAATTAATATCATCCCTATTTTTTTAAGAGTGATGTTTTGTTTTTTTAAGATTAATAAATAAACTTTAATAACCATTATCATCAACAAACATTTACATCTAAATATAAATACAATTTTTAAGGATGAAAGTTTTATTATTGTATAATAACTTTTTATACTTCTTCAAATACATTATACATTTGCAAAAAATATCCAAATATAAATACAATATTTGACTATAAAATTTTTATATTGTATAATAATTATTTATCCTTCTTCAAAAACATTATACATTTTCAAAAACTACCTTGTAATTCTTCAAAGATCATGTTTAGATATTAGGAAATAGAAAAGAAATGACACTAAAAATAAAAATATGCTAAAACAAAGAAGAAATTATATAAAAAGGAAGTAAACCATGATGATAATGATGATGGCGATGGCGATGGTGATGGTGATGGTGATGGTGATGGTGATGGTGATGATGATGATGATGATGATGATGATGACGATGACGACGACGACGACGACGACGACGACGACGATGACGATGACGATGGCGATGACGATGATGATGACAATGGTGGTGGTGGTGGTGATGGTGTTGGTGGTGATGACGACGACGAGAATGCCAATGATGATGACGATGATGATGGTGATGACGATGACAACGATGATGAACTTTGGTATATTGACCTTAAGAATGGTATTACTTGGTTTGCTTTGAAATTTTGTTCTAGCGCTCAAAAATATTGGTGAGAATAACTAGGGTATTACTTTGTTTGCTTTAAAATTTTGTTTATGTGTTAAAAAAGATTGGCGAGAATATTTCGAGCTCACTATAATTTTGGAAAATAAGGAGGTTATAAATATTTGTACTGTAGCAAATAATATGAAACTTAGATGTAATGTGGGTGTAAGTAGGGCACTCGAAGAGATTCATCATCAATGGAATAATTATAAGATGCATAAAATATTTTTAGTATCCTGTGAGGATATCCCTAAAAAACATGCACACAACATATTACTAGTACATGTACACATTATATACTACCTACACATGTCTCTACAAAAAAATTACATATTTCCATTTGTTCTAATCCTCCAACATTCATTTTCTAGGTATGAATGGGAACATCATGGTTCTGCACATACACATGGTTTCCTCTGTCTTGATGAATATCTTAACATGGAAGAATTAAATTAGCAATACCTATATCAAGTCAATTCTACAAAGAGTTTATTCGATAAATATGTTGCAACATGGAATCCAAGATAAAATCATGATACATAGATTCATTAGCATCAATCTATTGAGGATGACCCTTTCTTGCTAGATACAAAAGATATACTTTCATCCAACCCACTTCAAGACTATGAGCAACTCTTAAACCAAGTACAAATACATACAAAGTGCAATGAAAATTAACGTCTACAAAGAAAAGGGAATACACTTGAATACATCTATAAATGACCTTGGAAGGCACAACATAAATCATCACTCTACATTTATTTAAAGGGTAAAAAAACATATCACTCGGCATGCAATGATTCTCGTCTAAACATCCATAATACTAGCATACTTCAAACATGGAGAGCAAATGTGGATTTCCAACCAGTGATATCGCGTTATGTTGTCTTGAAATACATAAACAAATATGCTTCAAAATAAGAGGGAAAATCAAATACCTACCTTTATATGCTAAGTAGAATCACAACTACATCATGTCCATAAAACCCGGGCTCATATGCTTATTGTTGTTTGCACTCAAAAGAATTTGTTGATTGAGACATCAATTCTCAAAGAAATAGGAATATGTTGCAAAAAGGACCCTCTATGAGATGTAGTCAGTCATTCATTGAGCTAAATATTGGTCGCCAAATATTTCATTCCATATTTTCCTACTCAACCAATTTCTTATCTTACTCCAGTTGCACATATGCCTACTTACAATGGCCTCTAACTTTAGGCCCTTTATGTCTTATTGAACTTTCACAACAATGATCATATAATGAGGGACATAAACTAAAAAGTGGAAGAATAGAATTTTCTATTCCCTATCCCTTTCACACTTAAAATTGCAACCCTCAATCCCTACACTTCCCCTACCAATTGAAAATTCCAATGTTGATTTACAATATAATTAGAGTTGAACTTGATCACGAACTAGCCCTTTATTGTTTTACTCAGATATGTATACTTTCTTGCATGACAAATTAATGTACATTTCATTTTACTTGCCATAGAATAATGGGTTCCTATGTATTGCATATTAGTACTTGCAACTGAGTTTCCTTTCAGTTTCGTTGACTACTACACCTACCATAGATTCGCTAGACTTGATTTCAACACATAAAATTATATTTTTACATACACACAAATTTATCTCATTTTGCAACATATCAAAGTTTTCTTTGGCGTTTCATTTCCCCCGCTTCAGGGGTATGCTAGTTTATTTTATATTAGTGTGAATTTTATATAACGTGGAGGTGTAATATCTTGATATGATCACTTTATTAGTCTCAATCAATATTCATTTAGTACATTTGGAAACAGAATATTTTGATGCGAAAACACTTCCTTCGTTAAAAAAAATTAATTTAGTAAATTTGAAATAGACACTCTCTTAGTTTCAAATTTAGTACATTTAATTCCACATTCAATTACCAAAAAAACTGTGCTACTCGTACATCATTACTGTGCACAAAACAATTTTTTTTTTTTTTTTTTTGATGAGAATGTTAAGAAATATGTAACATTCCAACAAATATGTTGGAAATTCAAGTAAATGAATTAATTGTGTTTCAATTTTTCCGTGTTGTCAAAACTATATACCAACAAAAGTCATGTGACACTACTAGTTTTGGAAAGGGTTTATGAAGATTTATCGTTGGATTAGTAATATGATGGATTGGAAAGTGGGTAGTGGTGCCTTCATATAGGTTGGGAAGGACTGTATCATGGGTTGAGGTAGGTCCATATTTCTCAGTTTGGGTGTTTCGTATCAGTTATTTTCTTTCAGCATCAAGAATCTGGACGAGGTTAGTAGGCCTGGTGGACTCCCTACTATGGGTCCTTATTGGTTGTAGGAATCTAATTTGAACTTACTCAGTCCCTTGTGGGAGGAGTGAGATTCCTATGTACATTAACTTGACATGATAGGTATCAGACTCACCATGGAGGAGGATTCCCTTATTTGGGATTGACATAACTCATAGGGTGATTTGATTTCAAAACTTGTGTATCAATCCATAGCCTTGTCATAGGATTTCACTAGCAGCTCATGGTGGGTAATCCAGATTTGGAAATGGGGGATCCCACTGAAGTTCAAATGTTTTCTTGGCTCTGTTTAGAGAATAATATACTCACATGGGATGATTTGCAAAAAATGGAGTGGTTGGGCCTTGGTCTTTGTGTTCTATGTGGCAAGGATAATGAATCAATATAACACCTTTTTGTCTCTTGCTCCTTCTGCTTACATGTTTGGGTAGAGATTTGATTCATCTTACAGATTGGGTAGAACTGGGTTTCTTGTTCCCTTGAACAAAAGTTGGTTGATTGGTGTCTTTATAATAAGGAGCACATGTTTTTACATATATTCAATTAATGGAATGTCTGGATTATGAGGAAATCTGTTATATTTCATAATATTTCTCCTTTCTCTCATTACAACTCTTTGAAATATATGGGGATGTATAAGGAGTGTTCATTTGATAAAATCATGCCAAATATTAGAATACCAATGGGACCACATATTATGAAGGAAAGCACCATAGGGTACTTTGATGGCATCTTTCAAAGGGATATTGGTAGATGTGGGGTTTACTTCAAAATCAACCATTCCCATCACTTCCATCTTATATTGGGTTGTGGAAAGGTGTCAAATACCAAATCTAAACTAGTTGATTTATGGTGCATTCTTTAGATTCCATGGTTGAATGGATAATTTAGTTACAGTACTTTGGGGATTCTTTGGTGGTCATCAATTGGTTTAAGGGATGCTCAAAGATTGGTACTCTCTCATTGGATAGATAGTTAAAGATAATAGATGCACTTTGTTCCCATTTTTGGAAATTATATGTTAATCACATCCACAAGGAATACAATGAGTTGGCATATTCATTGTCCAAAAAATCTCTTTTTTGTGATGAATGCTGCATATATTACTAGGAATTCATTGATGGATATTTTTCCAGTGATGGAATGGTGAAACTATATTAACCTAATGTTTTAGTTGTAACGAAATCCATCTGATTGGATTGTAGTGTCTACTATTTGTATGCTCATGTTATATCTCTCTTCTTGTTAGTATTTTTATCGACTTTGATAGACTGAACTGATTATTTTGAGGATTACGATATTTCATATTGTAATATCTTAGTATTATTTGTTAAAGAAGTTTTCTATATGTCTCCATATTGTATATGTATCAACACTTCATTTTGTAAAGGAATTCTTCTCTTTGATTCTATTTATGAATATTAAGGAAGATAGTTTTTTTTCGAGTGAAAAAAAAATTGATGTAAATTTATCACATGTATGCATCTTGGAATTCTCCTCGTAAATGGATTATTAGTGACCACTCATGTAATATTTGGCACACATTTTGTTTGTTTTTAGTGTGGATCAATCCCAATTTAGATTAAGTGGCTACTTCCATATTATATAGATGACACATGGTTAATTTATGATGCTTAGTAATAAATGTTGTGTGGAGTGGTGTGTATGTTGTTGGATCTAAGTTTTTTCAAATTCAATATTGTACACACCATCCCACAACATTTAAAGCTTTATCACATAGTGGATAGTTCTCGCTTAGGAGTAGTCCATTTGAATGATTTTTAAAAGTGGTTCTTTGATGCCTTTTTTGTTATGTTGCAATGTGGAAACAAGAGTATTTTTTCCATAGATTCATTCAACACAAAATGAGGTGACAAAAAATTGCCATCCATAGCTCTCTTTTCCTTATTTCCTTATGTTTTTACCCATCATCTATGATCCCAAATACAACTTTCCATGGAGATGCCAAAGTGTTTGATTACAATGAAAGCAACAATGCTCAATCATAATCATGTGTGAGATAGCTGGAGCACAGCTGGAGTGCCTCTAATCATACCACCCATTGATGTGTCTTGATCAAACAATAACTTTCAATATTATTGAAGACAATAGTCATTTTATAATAGTTTCAATGTAATTGGGAATCCGTATTTATGTTGGACACACCTGCTCCCTTATGGGTCAACACGCATCAACAATGTACTTTTCTTATCTCTACTAGATCTTAGACTTCTCGTCTTTAAATATCTATCCTTGTAATTGGGGCACTTCTACATAAGGCAAAAATCATCATGAATAAGTTGACGGAAAGTACTAGAATATGATGACCTTCCACAAGCTCAACTTTGGGGTGACCAAATCTTGGCATGTAAAAAAGAAGAGAATGTCGTCAACAAAGGAAGAGAAGGAGCTATGTATAGAGGCATACCACACAATGGAGACCAAATGCAATCAAGAAAATTATAGGGATGGGCGTTGTTAATAACTCTTCAAATGATCATGGTTTATTTAAATAAGTCAAGGTTATTGGAAATACATACCATCGACACATAGTTAGATTGTTGGTGTTTTGGTGCAATATGACACCAATCTTCTAGTGTATTAATACGTTCCTAAGGGAATCCTAGGGGAGTTTATTCATGGAAACAATGGAGGGAAATTGGGCTAGGATGGAAAATACAAAATTGTAGTGGATACTGCAAAAGGATTGTGCTATCTTCGTCATGATTGTCAACTATTTATCTTTCATCTCAAAGTGAAATTGAACAATATTATTATAAACTTCGTCTTTGAAGTACATGTTGTAGTTATGGCCAAGTTCTCACATCAAGTTGATATCTCATAATTTATGAATTTAATCCTAAGTTCTTGTGACTACGTAACTCTTAGTAAATTGTTGTATCAATCTTTTTCTTAATATATGCTTATTTGTGGTTGATTTTACTAGTGGTGGCCTAATAATTTTTTCATGAAAAGTGGTTGGAGAAGTTGAGTAGAGTGACACTTTTTTATGGGTGAGATTTAATGTATGTTCACAATTAATATCAAAATATAAAATTTAGAAGTTAATTTTTTTGGATATAAACAGGATTAATGAATAAATCCATAGTAAATTTTATTACTTATTATTATTGTAACATGTGTCACCATATATTGATTCTATATAATATTTCAACTACAATATAGTAGTAATAATAAGAATGTTTGAATTTAATAACAATGACTTTATATATCCTAAGAATTGTAAGGAAAGTAGTTAGGTGCATTTACAATCATATAGCATGGTTATAACATTAATAAATTAAATTAAAAAAGAAAAATTAAAAAAAGATGGTCTTTATAGTAAAATAAAATAACATAAAATAACATAGATCCATGTTAACATTGGGTTTATCAATGTCAATAAGCTCAAATCTTTTGTGGTGCAAACCATTTTTATAATGTAAAATTTAAGAAGAGGTTTGCACCTAAAAATATTTAATCAATGTCAATGTTTAATAGATTTGAAATTAAAATGGATCAATGCTAGTAAAAAAAATACAATGGCCTAAAATAAAATAAAATAAGCCAGCCTAGATCCATCTTAACTTTGTATCTACCATGCATCGATAGGAATCAAATCCGTCAAGGTGCAAACATTTTTTTGTATATATTTATTTGGAGAGGTTTGAACCTCAAGGTATTTTATCCCTATCTATGCATGGTAGATATAGAGTTTATATGGATCTATGTTGGTTTCATTCATGGAAAGTCACATGAAATTTGTAGATTATCGTCATTATGTATATTAATTTGTTTTACATCAGAAATGAAGAGAATAACAATTTTGAATGATGAAAAATGTAAATAGGAAGAAATTCAGAGGATGCTTATATTCAATAACAAATAGATTACATAGTAATCAATCTTAATCTATCTTCTTTGGCTTTTTTGATAGTGACACCTACTACTTTTTCCATATTTTCATATCGATCATAGGAAAAAGAGGTTGAAATTGAGCAACATTCAAATCTTTAACTCTATATACTGTAGTAAATATCATACCTTTTGTTTCTTATTTCCCAATATTAACAATAGCTTTCTCCAACGTAAATCCTTATGATTTATGGATTGTTAAGCTCTATCCAAGTTTCAATCAAAGTTGTTTTCTATTACCTCTTTCAATAGGTTTAATAGGAATAGTTTGGGGTATTGATTCATCCCATGGAATCCCCACATAATTATCAAATATTACTAAAACATATGTGGGTGGTTTTGGGGGTACTATGTTCTAGGGTTGTACACAATTTTTCTAGAACCCTAAGAGCACTGTTGATGTGTCCTGCACATGTCCATATGTTTTATGTAAGAATCAACCTAGATACAACCGCAATAGGTAACTCAAGTTCCAAGTCTTCCTCATCTATTTCCATAGAATTATTGTTGATCACTCTTGTAGAAGCATTGAATGCAATGAGATAATTCATGTTTCTTATACAACATTTATTATGATGTTGTATGCCATCATTTGTTGCAAATAAATATATGGAATTAACAAAGGATACTTTTGTGGAAGAATCCAACAAAGTATTTGTATGAGTCATAAGTAGTTTCCTGTCTTCCACTATTGAAACTAGATCCCTAACATTCATCAACAAGTGGAGAAAACATTTTTGCTCATTTCTTTGTCCATCTTGCAGGTTTCTTATACAACATTTATTATGATGTTGTATTCCATCATTTGTTGCAAATAAATATATGACATTATCAAATGATACCTTTGTGGAAGAATCCAACAAAGTATTTGTACGAGTCATAAGTAATTTCCTATCTTCCACCGTTGAAACTAGATCCCTGACATTCATCAACAACTGGAGAAAACATTTTTGCTCATTGATTTGTCCATCTTGCCTAAACATAGTATGAAGATTCACAAGTATTGTGTGTGTGTTCAATAACTCCTTTTCAAGGGATTCAAATGCATATACATGTTTATCCATGATAGGTGACAATAGTTCCAAATCTGACCAATATAATAGACCTCCCACCAAAAGGAATATTGGCATTTTCTGGAAAATCTTGTCGAATTCATGAATCGATTTTTATCAATATATTTCTTCCAATAAAGCTTATTTAATCTATCAAGATATATTTTACATGCTTCCTATATAATTTCAAGGTAATTAAACATGATCCTTGTAAATTTGTTATCTCCTTGATTGTTATATGAAGTCCTGAATGAACTATTGTTGTTGATATGTTGAAAGTTTCTACCCCTGCAGGACCTAAAAGGAGTAATGGACTCTTTTTTGGAAGATCATATTTTTCAAGGGAATTTTTTATACCTCTAATAAAATTATTATACTCACTAGTACATATGGCTCAAAAATCCCACGAAATATTGCCACGAATAAGTTAAAATCAAAATTTTCATGAATAAAAAATAAATTTTTGAAAAAAATGTTATGGCGCTTGATAATCATCACTATAATGACGCACATAACAGTTTGTCACTATAGTTCCAGTAGTTCACTGAAATAGTGACACAATCACATAGTCCATCGCTATAGTGATGATTAACAAGGGCCAAAACATAAACAATCATTGTCTTTTTTGTTATTGTTGAAATTTGTTCGTTGTGCATTTTCATTAGAACCACTGCGATCATTGATCAATAAATACATGTTCTTAAGACATATTTCAACAAATTATTAGCTATATTTGAAACCATTTTTCTGTTGATTGTTCGTTCTGTGATTTGAAGAATTTGGTATTGGTTTAACACATTGAATTTGTGATCTCGTTCAGTTTCCAGGTTAGTATTTTTAAATTCTCGGTCTCCTTTAATGTGTAGGGTCATACATAAAGTGAGTCAACTATTCAATATTTTCTCCTCAAGACTAATGGCTATATAGATTTTTCACTTACAATTTGATAGATAGACGTAAATATATAATTTTAAAGACCATGAAGGGACATTTACTAATTAGATTTTTCACTTTTCGTGTCACATCCTTTAATTTATTGTCTCCTTTAATATATATATATATATATATATATATATATACTTTGTTCCATTTATTTATATAACTATTGAGTTTTTTGGTTCTTATGGGTATTAGAATGTCAAATAATTATACTTATGAATAAAATAATAATAGGTATGCTGACTTTAATGCAACATTGGATCCAAAGGGTGATGGAAAGTGTTGTTTCCCTTGCAATGATTGCAGGGGTTTGCAAACAAGAAGGATTTTAAGAACAACAATTGAAATTTTTTTTAAGGAGAGGGGCATGTTGAAGGGGGGTATGAATATCGTCCCTTGGTAAGACGTTATTCATTACGTAATGTACTTCTTGTAATATTATTGATCATGTATTCACAAAATGTTTTATCATTTTAAATATATGTGTTGTATATTATACACTAATGTTATTACATTGTTTGTAAATATGAATACAATGCCCCCTAAATGTCGACTCCTAGAGATCCATTTGCCACATAATAGGAAAAATACTACTTTACAAGGTGATGAACATGGATATCATAATATCGAAGATAAAGTTCTTAATTATGATCCTATGGATGAAGATGACGTTATTGATAAAAATGAAGAAGATGGGATAAATAGATTGCTCCAAGACATATCTGCTCCATTGGATCACAAGGACAACCTTCATGATATTCATGATGTTCCCTTACTCGAGAAGTCCCAAGAACCTCTTTATGAAGGCTCAACAACAAATATTATCTCTACTATATTGTTGTTGGTGAACTTGAATATTTTGAATGGTTTATCAAACACTTGTTTCTCATAGCTCTTAAGGTATGTAAAGTTGACTTTTTTCCTCTATTTTTAGTGCTAATTAATTCATAAAGTAGGGATATGGAATATTTATTACTTATATTGTTTACATTTCATTTTTGTCAATGCTATAGATTGTTGGGTGAATTTCTATTACCACCATCAAATAATTTACCATGCACATGTTGAGAGGTATTCTTGATTATGAAAGAAATTGGAATGGAGTATCAAGATATTGATGCATGTCCTAATGATCATATTATATGTTATGGACAATATGCATCATAAAACAAATGCCCAAAATGTGAAATTAGTAGATATCGAACTGATCAAGTAACAAAAAAGGTTCTGTACAAAGTTCTTCGTTATATTCCTATAATTCCATGTTTCCAACGACTATTAAGGTGCCAAAGTATAGCACAGTTTATGGATTACCATGCAAAGAACATAAGTGAAGATGGTGTTCTTCAAATTCCTGCATATGGTACTGCATTAAAGAACATCGAATAAAATTGGCCAATTTTTGAAGATAAACCTCACAATGTTAGAATTTCATTGGCACCTAATAGTTTTACTCCATTTGGAGAGCTTTGTTATACCTACTCAATGTGGCCTCTTTTTGTCATAAACAATAACCTTCCTCCTTCGATGCCGATAAAGAGAGAACACACAATGTTGGCAATGATTATTCCAGGTATTTTTTTGAAAGTAATTATATGATTTCATTAATTTATTTGTTTAATTGCTGCATGATAACACCTTTTATATAATGGGACACATAACTAAATAGCATTGTATGCTCAATGATCAACTAGGTAAGTACCAAGTTAAAGATATAAATGTATATACTGAGCCTCTTGTCGATGAGATATTGAAGTTATGGGTTGGAATCACTATGTATGAAATCTCCGGACCAATAGGGCATAAACAATTCTAGTTCCATGGAATACTGACATGGACAATTCATGACACTCCCGAGTTAACACATTTTTGTGGTATGTAATGTTTTGTTGCACGTCATTAATATTATATGTTTTTAAGGTAAATATCATGCATTTTTTTAAAATTAATAAAATTTTGATGCTATAACATTAATACATATATCTTGCAGTTCTTCAAACAAAGGGAAAGATTGCATGTCCAGTAGTATGTGGTCCTATGATAAAATCTCATCGTTCAAGAAGTTTAGGAAAGGAGGTGTTTGATGAGTACATGCACTTCATCCCTAGGAACCATAGGTATCGAACTATCGAGGAAAAATAATTCAATGGAAGAAAAGAGAACAAAAAGAAACCATGAAGAATCACATCTCACCTTTGGAAGTTGGAATATAATAGAAATCGTCGTGGTATGCAAATTGTTTATGTAGCATATATAAACATGTAATATTATGAATTTTATATTTTACTGAGTTTTCTCTACCATGGGTACTATCATGAATTATTGTTAATGTTTTTTCATTTATGTTTAATGAATATATTTAAGGCATGAATGAGCTTCCATAAGGAATCAAGAGTTATCCCATACAATTCTGTAGGTTTCCTTACTTTCATTCGACCAACAAGATTTGAAATAGAAAAAACATCTCTAGATAAAAATTCTATAAATATATTACTAGAGAGGGGAAAACTCTATAGAGTTAATTCCCTTGCACTTTAATTTTGGAAAAAATAGTTGTGAGTTCTAATTAGTGCCCTGTTTTAGTTTACATCATCTTTGATACGAGTATTCTCATTGCATGTGTTGTGTCCTATTAGTTGTAACCTAGTTTACCTCTTCCTAATCATTTTATTATGTTTCATTTCTCCATTCAATATTATCTCATTGCTACTTAAATATCTTATTTATTGAGTTTCTATAGTGCAATGAAGAACCACATGGGTTTATAGATGTCCCAAACTTTTCTTAACAATTTTTTAGATTTGATTGCAAATCAAATCTTCCCTGTTTATTTTTTGATGGTACCCATAAAAATTTCATGGGTGTTTTCAAACTATGTTCACCAACTAGGAATTGCATTCTTATTTTCATGAACTTGGCAAGAACTCCTTGCATTTACCCTCAATGAGATTACCCTTGACTGTTTGTAGATTATATCTTGCAACTCTAGCTCTAGATTTGGCGTCAAATCTAGCTCTTTCTCTTGTTCAAATTCTTACTCTAGATCTTTCTCTTGTTCAAATTCTTACTCTAGCTCTTTCTAAGGTTTTGTATTTTGCCCTAGCTTGAACTTTGCTTTGGATTTGACTCTAGCCTTTATATTTAGCCACACATTCTTAACCTACTTTAGGATACACAATTTTTTTTGAATAATCTTGAATGTCAAAATGATATGATATTATTTATTTAGAATTATCTCAATGGAAACACAATTTTCCCATGGATTTAATGAATTTCCAAAATTTAAACATTTCATGGGTATGCATCTTATTTCTAGCAAAGAAAACACAATTCCTACAAAGAAAAATTAAAACTAACCAAAAAAACTTTGAATGATAATATATGGAATGAAGAAAAATTGAAATAGAGAAAACCCTTTTTTAGTAATAAAAACAATATGTATTACTTGAGATTGTAATGTCCCAAAAATTCAATTTATTTATTTATTAGCCTAGTCATTTACTGCCTCAGATGGACATTATTTATACTTATGCGGAATGTGTCGTTCTTCATTTACTGTGTTGTATTGTCGTAAGCTATTCTTACACCCTGCTTTCATATTTACTGATATGGTCATTAATGTAATACTCATGTTGTCGTGATGTTGATTACTATCTTGATTTATGTTTATGCATTTATATGTATGTTAGTTGTTTCGATTACTTGTCAGTGGTTATAAAGTTTGATTTCTGTTGTATAAACAATTCTGACTTAACTTGTTATTGGAAAAAGGGGTGGAGTGGTGGGACATGTTTCCCTTGTAAACACCTGAAAGGTAACTGTTTTCTATTTGCCACCACGGGGCTTACTTAGTTCTTACAAACTAATTCATTTCTTTCCTTGTCGCATGCAGGTGCACCAAACGACATAAAATGCTTATAAAATATGAACAAGACATAGTGTCTATTTCGTCTCTAGCACTCAGCTTGGAAGATGATATATTTATAGTCCTATCCTAGTGGCAAATATGACGGTTGTTAGTTGATAGTTATGCCCGGCTGGATGTTTCACTAGGCTAGGTTGCACGGGTCACTATCATTATTTTTATGGACTTTACGACAGTGATTTAATTACTACTGTACTTATCGTTCATATGGAACACATTTTATATGGTATTAACACTTTGTACTTGGTTCAAGTTTTGATAAAGTATTGGTGTATAAATTAAAACCTTTATCCATAGTCCTCCATGGCATATTTCATATGCCATGGACTGTGGCTTAAACCCTATGTATTCGATACACCTATGGAGATTATGTATTACATGTTTGAACATGGTTTAAAGAATGACATGAAATATACAATATGGGTTTTGAATTATGTTAATGGAGGCCAGGGTGGCGACATAAATGTAGTTTAAAAAGCGCGGGCCTCATAACTTAGAGCCTGGGCTCTTGCGTTGGTTTGGGTTATTTGCAGCATAGCTGTGTGAGCTATGCCTCTGCACTGTATGGTGGTGTGAAGCTTTGAAGGTTGGCTATGATGGAAGGTATGTATCCCACTCTAGTTTAACATTGTTGTTTTGTTTGTTTAGTTTGTTGTTCAATTCTTACTCCTTATCGTGGCTTGATTTGGCGTTGAAGGTTGCAGGGTTTTAAGAATCATGGGTCTCCCTAAGGTCAACACCATACCCATTCAGGTAAGCCCCACCGTAACAAGTTCTTAACTTGTTCCTTCTCTCGTGTGGTTGTTGTCACAAAGTTAACAAAAATCATCGTAGGTTGAATGCTTGTTTGGTTTTAATGGCTATGAAAAAGAATGGGGTTGTCTGTAACTTAATTTGTATAATATCAGAGATGCGTCAAGACTTGGGGTTTTTCTTGTTGGGGTTTAGTGCCTTCATGTCAGGGCTTTAATATATTATGGGTTTTGTTTATGGATTATCTGAGTAGTAATATTTCCTTGGTGAACATTCCTAGGCTCTGTGAATTGTAAATGTGTTTATGATGGATACAATGACAACACCATTGCTTACAATGGTGTAAGGACGGGCATATAATACTATGTAAATTCTTACTTTGTTTTATGAAGGGAAATACATACATCATTATTACTCTGTGTGTGTTTATTTGGTTATTTATATACAACATTTGTATATTGTTCGAATCGTGGGTATGATTCATATTCTGTAGCAATGTTTTAACTCTGTGTGATTCACAATTCTTATTTAAGTTATTTTACGGGTTCACTAATGGTGTTTGTTTGGCCTTGGATCCTTGCCGTAGATCAAAATGGCGTTCATGGGAATAGAGTTATGTCTGTGTAGTGGAAAATGACTTAATATTTTATGGTTTAAGTCATGTTTATGAACACTCTGTGTATAAGGGCCATGACTATGGATGTAACCCTTCAATGGCTATTGTTTCTATTCATACAATGTTGATAGGGTTGTAGTGGTTGCAATAATGTTTAAATGCTTATTTTATGTAAAGGGATAAGGGCCATGAAGAAGTTACAACCTGTAATTTATTTGGGGATTTTTACCTCTGTGTAGAGATTATGTGAAATTTTTTTACGGCACATGTATTTAAAATAGTGTGGTATGTTTTTATAGTTATAATGCTACAAATTTTAACAGAATAGTAATGAATCCTACAAGATTCAATAGAATAACTTGCAAAAATAAATGGTCTCAACAGGAATTGATCATGGGTCGCTATGGTTGTAAATGATTATTATTGTATGGGTTTGTTTGGGAATTCTTGCCTACCGGAATCGATCCTGCGACCTCTATGTATTTATGCTACATTTTAAAAGAGTTTTGTGCATAGTATTATGTTTGATTTACTATGATAGAATTTTCTTTATGGCATACGATTTTCATAGATGTAGTTTGTATGTTAATTATATGGTTTGGTTTATTATAAATGAGATGGATTTATGTGGATTATTTTATAACTTCTGACCATTAGATTGTCTCGATATCTTGACTATAGATTTTGTTTAATTTATTATTTGATTTTAATTATGTTTATACTTAAATATTGGAAATGATTTGTTTCTTAGGTTAACACCTACTATACTTTAATTTAATGTGTTTCATAATTATGTTATGTTTATAGCTTATACTTGGCCTTTTTGCTCCTAAATATAGTTCTGGTGGCAATATGAAATATTCCAGTAGAATCCATAGGTAAATATACATATAGACTCTGTTTAGAGTAATTTCTAGGTTTTAGGAAAACAAAGTTTAAGCTATGAAATAAAATGCAGAATCCAGTTTCGATGAAAATAAGCCCTAAATAATTCTTAGACAGGAAATAATTTTCAGACACAATGTTTAGAATTAAAAACATAAACCCTTAAACATTCTGGAAATACATAAGGTTTATAAATAAAATGTAAACCCTTAAATATTTTAACAGGAAATAATTGCAAATATAGGGTTAGAAATATAACATAAACCCTTAATTATTCTAACAGGATACATAGGGTTAGAAATATAACATAAACATTTAAATAATCTAGCAGCAAATATACTAGATAATGAAACAAAAAAATCAAGATCCTCATACCTGCAAGGTGAAGCTATTCCGATGGATGAAAACCTACATACTTAATTACCCAGCATCAACAAATTCACATATAGATCTTGCCTTTGTATAGATAACCGAATCACTTGAGAAATACCACGTTCCACCCAACCATGACCCAAAACCATTCATGTTTTTCCTCCGGATCCCCTCGAACTGGTTCCAACATGCAAGTAGCTTAGAGATCCTAAGGTAAGGCTTCCCTAACTAGGATATTAGGTCTAAATCAGTTCTCATTTTTCCTCTTACGAAAAATGTTCTCCAAGAACTCTCTTGATAATAAACAGGCATAAATAATTATTCACCAAAAAGATGGAAGAGATCCCAAATCCTCTCTTTGTCTTAGGTCTTTATAGGCTAAAATTTCAATCAAAGGGGCAGTTAAATAAAGAATCCTCTGATTTATTGTTTTAACCCTTTTTATTTAATTTAGGCATTTTAAATATTTAACTTAGGAACTTTTAACTAGTTCCTATTTGGAATTTTGTAGGTAGTTTACTTATTTAATTATCTTTATGTAATAATAATAATAAATGGATCCTTTCTTTCTTTCTTATACTTTTAATATTATTACTATGTTTACTCTTATACATACCATGTATAAAATATATACTTATATATATATATTATTTGTTAACATTTTTCTTTAGGTATCATATAACATGATCCCTAAACTTATGACACTTTCTTCGTTAATGTTGTTAGGTAGGTGGTTAGGTCTACTAGGCTAGGAAACTCTAAACATCCTTGCATGTTGGAATCCCTCATATAACATGGCAGTTCTTTAGTACTTGATGATATACAAAAATTCAATATTTCATTTAGTCACTGTCAGATGAGATCAATATTTTACTCGAGTCGTTTTCACTTGACATAATTATTTATTTTCAGTAACTCCTAGTGCTTATCCATAGCCCATACTCAACGCTAAAAAAAAGGGAGTTACAAACTTAGTGCAATTTCAGCACTCCTCGTTCAACACTAATGCTATAATGTATTTGTAAGATACACCTAGGGATTTAATGGCCAAGGATCCGATGTTCCGGAGCTTATGTTCAACATCAACATGGAAGGTTCAAGGGCTTATTCCCAACACTTCCAATTATCTTTTCATGTGCTCCAGAGCTTCCTTCTCAACACAAAGGTTTACATAATTCATGTGTTCTAGAGCTCCTCGCTTAACATAACAAAACACTCATGTGCTCTAGAACTTTTCGCTCAACACAAATTAAACACTCATGTGCTATAAATATTTTCGCTCAACAAAAACATTCAAATATTCATGTGCTCCAAAGATTCTTGCTAAACATAAAACATCTCATCCATCATGTTTTTTAGGGTCCATGCCGAACACATAAAATCATACATAAAGCATATGTAACTGGCTTACGCCTAATATATCAAAGAAATCATCATGTTCATATGCAGTGGGGTTCTAGACCCAATATATCAAAGTTAAATATCAAAGTAACATCATAATCAATGGGCTTATGCCCAAAAGTGTTATGTCAAAATTCGAGATATTACATCCCTCGCTGCTTAGAACAACACCTTACCTGGTGTTCTAGGGGCTCGAAATGAAATCATGAAAAAAGGTGGGGTAATCCTTTCTCATGGTGGCTTCATTCTCCCAAGTAGCCTCATCGGCTTCGAAGTTCTTCCATTTCACTTTCAACTAGACTATGGTGCGCTTCCTGAACTGCACCTATCTCTTGTACAATATATGAAGAGGTTTAGGGGAAAACTCCCCTTCAGGTTCCACCTGTAATAAGGACCAATCAACCACATGTTTAGTATAATAAACATATTTCTTTAATAATGATGCATGGAACACATAATGGAGTCTTATGTGAGCAGGTAATGTTAGTTCGTATGCCACTGGCCGTCTCTTGGCTAGTATCTCAAAGGGTCCACAGAATCTAGGTGCTAACTTACCACACCTTCCCAAGCTCAAAGAGCTTTGTTTTTATTTTACTTTCAAGTAGACATGGTCGCATATTTGATAATCTTTATCTTTTCTTTTCTTATCTGTGTATCTTTTCTAGAGGTCTTGTGCTTCTTTAAGGTTCACCTAGACCTTGGTAACCAATTGTTCTAAGTCCTTTAACAAGTTAGTCCCTAACATGAGCCGATCCACTGGGCCATCCTAGGTAATCGGTGTTCTACACTTCTGTCCATAGACTACCTCAAATGGACTCATCTTGGTAGAAGTTATGTATCTGTTGTTATATGAAAAATCTGCAAGATGCAGGTAATCTTCCCACTTGGTGGGGTTGTTCATCACATACATCCTAAGCATGTCCTCGACAATCTGGTTTACCCTTTTTGTCTTCCCATCTGTATGCGGGTGATAAGCAGCACTGAAGTTCAACTGTGTCTCTAATCCGGAGAATAAGGATCTCCAAAAGTTTTTGGTAAACTTAGTATCTCAATATAATATGATTGCCTTGGGTATCCCGTGCAATCTAAATATCTCCTTCAAGAAGATATTGACAATGTGTATTTCCTTGTAGGTCGACTTCAATAGAATGAAATGTGTTGCTTTTGAAAATCTGTCAACTACTCCAAAGATATAATCATTTTGTTTCTTACTCTTAGGTAGACATGTGATAAAATTCATACTAATGACCTCCCACTTCCATTTCAGAATGGGTAATCGATGCAGCAACCCCGAAAGATGTTGGTGCTCATCTTTGACCAACTAACATTCTTGATAGTTTGTGATAAACAATGCTATGCCAGCCTTTAGCTTAGGCCACAAAAAATGTCCCTTAATAGCGGATATCATCTTTTGATATCCTGGATGCCCCGAGTAGGTTTTCCAATGAAATTTTGTGATGATGCTAAACCAAATTTCCCCTCCTTCCGGAACGTACAATCCATCCTTGGACCATAGTAGTCCCGTTTCGTCTACCTTGTTCTCTTTTTGTTGTTGAAACAACATGTCCCCCTGGACCTTCTTGAGGATTTTTACATAGAAAGGGTCAACTCTGTTTGTCGCTCTAATCCTCTCATGTAAATCTGAATCAGTTTGATTTAAATTCACCTCACATATCATATGAGTTCGTCAGCTCAAAGCATCATCAATCTTGTTCTGTTTCCCCTTTAGATCGAAATGGTACTCGCTAAGGAAATCCAACCATCTAGATTTCCTGGCATTCAGATCCGGTTGCTCAAATAAATATTTCAGACTCATATTTTCTGTATTTAGAAGGAATTTCCTTCCCATGAGGTAGTGCCTCCACATCTTAAAGGCATGGATGATGGATGCTAACTCAAGATCATGTGTGGGATAGTTCCGCTCATGTTCTTTTAACTTTTGCAATTCATAAGAGATCACATTATCATTCTGCAAGAGGACTCCTTTGAGGCCTTCCTTGCTTGCATCTGTGCAAACAATGAAATCCCCATCGGGATCCACAATTTGTAGTATTGGTTAGGTCTTCAAAAGATGCTTAATCTTTTGAAAAATTTCCTCACACTTGGTTGTCCATAATAACTTATTTTCCTTCTTTTGTAAAGCAGTCATGGGACAAGTTATTCTCAAGAAGTTCTCAATGGAATTTCGATAATATCTGGCTAATCCCAAAAAGGATCTAATTTCAGTGACACTAGTAGGGTTAGGCCAATATTCTATGGCATTAATCTTTTTTGGGTCCACAGCTATCCTCGTCTTGGAGATGATGTGACCCAATTACTGTATCCGTGGTTTGTAAAAATCACATTTATTAAACTTGGCATAGATCTGGTGTTCTCGTAACACCTATAGCGCTATGTGGAGGTGTTCCTCGTGCTTTTATTTACTCTTAGAGTAAACTAGGATGTCGTCTATAAAGACCAACACAAACCTATCCAGATATTTACTGAATCTACTTTTCATCATACACATAAGTTTGTGAGCGCATTGCTAAACCCAAATGACATTACTACAAACTAATAATGACCGTACCTTGTACAAAAGACGGTTTTGTGAATATCCTCATCGTGAATATGTACCATATGGTACCTGGATCACAAGTCGATCTTTGAAAAGATATTGGCTCCTCCTACTTTATTGAATAAGTCATCAATCATAGGGAGTGGGTATTGGTTCTTGATAGTCATTTTGTTAAGTTGACGGTAATCGACGCACATCCGCATCATACCATCCTTCCTCTTTACGAAAAGTATTAGTGCTCCCCAAGGGGACACACGTGGTCGGGTATATCCTTTCTCTATCAACTCCTACTACTGCAGTTTTAGTTCCACCAACTCTAGTGCACTCATGCGGTAAGGGGATTTCGAATCGAAAACTGATCCTAGTGTCAGTTCTATGCAAAAGTCTAGGTCTCGTTTCGGTGGTAATCTTGAGATTTCATCTGGAAATACGTCCTTAAAATATACAAGAGATGGAAATTCCTCTATGTGTTGTTCTCTTTGAACTTCTATGTCTTGGATGTTTACTGCAAATAGCTTGCAGCATTTCTTAAAGCACTTCTTTGCTTTTAAAGCAGATATCTACTTTACAGAAACTTTCTTTAGTATGCCTTGAATATTTCCTTGATTCCCTTGGCGATCTGTACACATGATTGACTTGTGTAAGAAATCAAGCATGACATGGTGTTGTTCCAACCATTCCATGCCGATAAGTATATCATATGATATTAAGGGTAGGTGTTATACACCATATTGGCACCTCTCCGTCCGAGTGCCGACATTCCTCATGTTGGCACACAAAAGGACATCTATGGATTGAGGTTTGCCCAGAATACTATAGCTTGGCTTATTATGAAATACATTCTGCCTCTATCCAGCTAGTTACTTTGCCATTTTTGCCATGTTAGGATGTATCCGCAACTATCTTTTTATACAACTTGCGAGTCATTCACGAGTCCCCTTTGTAGCAAGTCATGAATCCATGTATTCGCGGGTTGCCCTTATCCATAGTTGCGAATCATTCGCGGGTTTCTCTACTACATACCCGTGAATGTGTCTCTTAGCATTTAAAACATAAAAACTCGCGTTAAGTAGAGATTAGTTAAGTTATTTAATTTAATTTCCTTAATTGCTGTAACTTCTTCAAACTTCGAAACTACCTTATTTCACCCATATAAATAGAGGTAGGAAAGGCCATGAGAAGGACTTTGAATTTATGCATTGTTATGCTGGAGGAATCAGGACTCTCTTTTCCTACACCTTTGCCCTAGAGGTCTTCCCTTAGTGTTGCAGAGCTTGGAGGCCGAGTTCTTTGGAGAAGAGAAGCAGCAGAACCAGATCAAGGTTTCGTGAGGTGCCAAACTTGAAGAGAAGGTATACTTGTACTTGTTTTCAAGATCAATAAAGATGTGATGTCCTTCTTCTTCCCAAATCATTATTAAATGTGTGATTGAATCTCTGTTTATGATCATATTGTAATGTTATTCAGATCATTGTTTCATATTTATTTGATTATCATTGTCTTATATGTGGTCATAATGTCTTGAGGAAGGTATAACTTGTTTTGCAGGTCTCTTGGAGCGAGAGGAGCAAGAAGAGGATTGAAGAGAAAGCTTGGACCAGCCTTCATTTTATCGGGTGTGGACCTTTCTCATCTCTGATCTTGCTTATATATGCTTGCTGAACATTGTGCATCTCTCTTTCAACCCCAGTACGTTGATGGCCTCTTAAACCCTAGCCATAGGATACTTTCCTTTACAACAGAACCGACGACTCCGCTAGGGATAGCCTTGTCTGTTTGGGGTTTCTCTTGATTCTTTTCAATTTTTGCATTGTTTCAAGTCCTTTTTTGCCACTTAGGAACACCTTTCCAGTCTGATTACACACTTCCCCTTCCTTTTTTGGGTAGTTTTTGACCTTTTTTGGGAATTTTTCCACCCATTCGCGAGTTGCTCTTCTGAACAGTCTCGAATACTTGCTTGCATTCGCGGGTTACTATACTGAACAGTCACGAGTTATTCGTGGGTTGCACTTATAGACAGTCACGAATTCCCCTTTAAACATTGTTTTTTCCTCTTTTGTGATTTTTCTTCTGTTTGAAGGTGTTTTGGGTAGGTCTTTTAGGGTCCTCTGCAGGTGCATGACTCTAGGGAGTTAGTGTTATCCTTTTTGCTTGTTCTCTATCTATGTGGTAAGCCTTTTTATAGCATTAGGGTTTGTTCTTTTCTCTTTCCCCCACCTCCTTTGCTTGGTTTGATTTTTGGCCTATGTTTCTGATCAGCCTCTGTTAGTGATCTTTGGTTTGATTTTCAGAAGCTTTTTGGTGTTGGTTTCCTTCTTCTTTTGTTGGTTAACATCACCTTGCCAAAATAGTAGACTTGTCTTTTATACAAGCCTTCCTTTCCAAGTAGGGTTTATACTGACTTTAGAGCACTCTAGAGTTTGTTTGGTGGTTGTTTAGCAGAGTTCCTTTTGCTTTGTTCTTGTTATCTGCATGCTTTTGCTTTGTAGGTAGTTTTTCTTTTTCCTTTATAAAAGAAAATTAAAAAGAACCTATACTTGTTTTTGCTGCTTGCCCCCTTACCTCCTTCTTTGGTTTGACCTTGTTGGACAAGGTGCTGAGCAGCCTTTGTTTGTAGGTTTAGATTGATACTTGGGACTAGTTGACCTTTGTTTATGTCAGTCTTTTTGCTCAGTCTCTCCATTCCAAAGTTGTTGGCTTGTTCACTTTTATAAGCCTTCTTTTCAAGTGAGGTTGATATCTAACTTTAGGGAGACCTAGAGTTTGTTTGCGGGGAGTAGAGTAGTTGTCTATTTGCTTTGCTTACAGTACTTGTTTGCATTAGTTCATAGGCTGATTTTTTCTTTTGCATTTATAAAAGAAAAAGACAAAAAAATATGTTTGCTTTGTGTGCATGTAGATTAGGTTGTTAGTCTAGATTGCATAGCATATCATTGTTTTTGAAAAAATATAAAAAGATTTGATCTTTTTTGGCTTTCAAGTTTTCTATTTAAAAATATAAAGAGAATAGTTTTTGCTTTTTGCAGTTCATTTCTCTTTGCTTAGTCATTGTGTTTCAATTTTGATTCAAAACACCACATGAGTTTCATGCCATTTACCCTCTGAGTAAGAAACAGCCCTTAAAATAAACGATATAATTTTAAAATTTACTAGTAAGTTTTATTTTATAGGGCCATACACCAACTAGCTTAGGCTAGACTTGTGGGTTAGGGAGTTTAAACTCTCCACAAGTGTTAAATTTTAGATGTAGTTGGCCTATCACTAGGTAAATACTTGATTCTATCACTGTATCTGGGAAGCTCCTCTCAAACGGGAGTTAAGAACGAGGCCGCGTGGAGGCTTGGACAGAGGAGATAACCCTCCGAATCCTTGTCAAAGTGTAACTCAGGATTTTTGCGCATCTAGAGATTCTGTCCTAGACAGAGTTTCGAGCTCAGCTACCCTGCCCATGCGTACGAGTCCGGCTTGCGACCGTCCCCCCAGACTGTTGGTATTGCCAAGGTAGCCTTTAGTCTCTTGACATCTAGGGTTCATACACAGGTAAACCGGAAGGTTATTTCTGGTTGACCTTGGACGGGCTTGGAAGGTAACCCTTGTGGAAAGTGCAGGAGGGTGGTGGGTGATTCCTCCGCTTGTGCCTGAGAACCACCTCAAGGACGCCAAGTAATCATTCATTAGCTTTCTTATGGAAAGTACATCTTATACCTGTTTGTCTGTTTGGGCTTTAGGAATTTTTAGTGAGTGTTGTGTGGTTTGTCTGTACTTAGCGGGCCTTTAGGTGTCTTCTTTGTAATTTTGGTTGACCATCAACCTCAGACTTGTCTCTTGTTTTGAATCTATGGCTAAAACCCCTTTGAACACCAACCAAGAGATCCCCATGATGGGAGCTCCTTGTCCTATTCCTCTCACAGGGAATGTTGGTGTTCCCTTGATGGCCACCTTGAATCTTCTGGGATTCACCCTAGGGCTACTGGTGTGGTTGTTTTCCACTCCTACTGTCCTAACTACTCCTGATGCTTCTCAAGTAAGCTCCTTATATCAAGGGCATTAAAACACTGTCTCCCCTTCACCTGTAGTTAGTTATCCTCCTCCTTCTACCTCATGCGGTGAAAGTACTGATACTAGTAACCGGCAGTATAAAAGGAGTAAAAGAAGGAGGAATATGAAGAAAGCACAAAATCAAGGGGGCACCCGTTCAACCTTTGTAAGTCAAGTTGAACCTCTCCACCCAGCCTTAGTTGTTCAGGCTAGGGGCACCCATCCAACCTCTGCAGGTCATGTTGGATCCAGTCACTCAACCTATGGTGTTCACGTTGAGTGCACCCGTTCAACCTCTGGTTTTCAAGTTGAACCTTCCTATCCAACCTTTGTTGTTCATGTTGGAGCTATCCATCCAGCCTCTGGTGATCAAGCTGGTGGGATCCTTCCAACCTTTTCAGGTCATGTCGGATCCAGTCACTCAGCCTCTGGTGTTCACGTTGAGTGCACTCGTTCAAGCTATGGTGTTCAAGTTGAACCTCCCCATCCAACCTCTGTTGTTCACGTTGGATCCGTTCACCCAGCCTCTGTTGCTCAAGATGGGGGCACACACTCAACTGTTGCAAAGCATGTTGATCCTAACCATTCAACCTTTGTTGTTCAGGTTAATGGTGCCCATCCAACCTCTACAAATCATGTTGGACCCAGTCTCTCAGCCTCTGCTAGGCACGCTGGAGGCAGTCTCTCAGCCTCTGTACTTCATGCTGGAGACAATTCGTCAACCACTGTGAGTCATGTTGACACTGTTGAAAAGTCTACCCGTTCAAAACACAAGCCCAAGTTTCCTTGTAATCTTTGTGAGGGAGACCACCTTACTTATAAATGCCCTTCTATTGCAGAGGTGCGAAGAGTTTGGATTCATGGTCATCCCGTTTTTGAACATTATGGAGTCTCTCAACAACCATCCTCTCTTAGTGAGTTTGGACCCAGTCACCCAGCCTCTGTTGTTCACCCTGGGGGAAAACTCTCATCCTCTGCAGGTCATGTTGAGAGAAAACAGTCAGCCACTACTAGTCATGCTAATACCGTTGAAAAAACTGGTCGTTCGAAGCATCATCTTAAGTTCCCTTGTGTGCTATGCAAGGGAGATCATCTTACTCATCTGTGCCCTGCTATCCCAGAGGTGCGAAGAGTGTGGTCCAAGACTCATGAATTTGATTCTTCTGAACACCCTATAGTTTCTCAACATCCTACTCAACCTTTGGTTGATCAAGTGGTCGAACAAATCTCAGATTTGGTCGATCCCACTCTTCTTTCGGAGAGTGCTCCTCATGTGATTGAACCAATGTCATCTTTGGTCAATCCCACTCTCCCTTTGGAGAGTGATTTTCATGAAGCGGTTGAATCGATCCCAGTATCGATCAATCCCACTCTTCCTTTGGAGAGTGAAGTGTCTACTAGTCACATTTTCTTCACTGCCAGTTCAAAACTTACTGAACAGGGGGGCACTGAACTTGTTTCGAATCAACCCCCACCAAGCTCTCGGATTGCTTCCTTTGATTAGGATGGCCTAATTGAGCCATGCCTTCCTTCTGTTGCACCTTTCCAGATAAAGGTCAAAGTTGAACCTTACACGATTGCTCGTTGCATTGTTGATGAAGGAGCCTCAGTTAGTATTTTGTCTGCTCGTGCTTGGTGAGGTATGGGATCTCCCAGCCTTGTGTCGACTACTAGTCAGTTACTGGCATTTGATAGAAGAACTTGTATAGCCTTGGGAATTCTTGCTCAAACACCTGTTACTTTGGGTGGGAAGACCGTCTTAGTTGACTTCATGGTAATAGAAGACCCTTTGGACTTTAATATGCTCCTTGGACGCGATTATGTCTATGCCATGCAAGCTATGGTGTCAACATTCTTTCGTGTGATGTAATTTAATCATGGTGAAGAAATTGTCACTATCGATTAGTTGGATTTTCTTGATCCATCTCCTGACCCAACTAGAGACCAAGTCTTTTCTTTATTGATTCCCAGTGTTTCTGTAGACACTACCCCACCATTCTTGTCATTTGTGTTCAATTGCTACTGAGAGGCGGCCTCTGTTTTCATGCTTACCTTCTCGGGACTTGGTCCCAGTAGTTGATCGGGTGAGTCATCCTATACATATTGTAGAGTCTTCTCTCCACTCTGTACATCTAGTTGAAAGTTCAGATATGTGTCCTATCTCGGATGATTTCCTCCCTTCGGATGAAGTCTTCCTGGAGTCTTTGATACAGTCTGACCTTCTTTTTCAGTTGT
>LPNX010064155.1:239075-256221 GCA_001517045.1 Pseudotsuga menziesii
TCAGATCATTTCTTCTGATGTTGTTGTTTCTTGGAGACAGGATTTGTAGTTGGGTTCACAACTGTTTACTGGCCTCACCTTGTTGTTCAAGTCGTAATTGCATTTGCATCTTCCCTGCTCTCGCTTATGATCTCGATGCTGGCTTCCACGCTTTTATCTCGTTGTATAAGCCCTCATCTTTGTTCTCATTTCCGCTAAGCCTTGTATCATTTTGCCTTTGCAACTTGACACCCTTTACCTTGAGGAGACATTCCCTGAGTGTCCTTATCTTGCTCACTTTCCTTGCATTATGCATAGGTTTGTTCCTTGCGCTTGGAACTAGTTTCGACTTTCGACAACACTCGTCTCCTCGCATTTAGAGCATTCTTTCTGTTCTCCTTCGAGCTCGTTAAAAACAGTAAGGAGGCCGCGAGTTGACTTTTCTGGACTCGTTAAAACTTCACGGGAAAGATTTTGAGTTTCTTTAGGCCCAAGTCTGACTCCTTAAAATAGACTTGACTGCCGAGTAAACTTGTCCATTCAGGCTCGGTAAGAATATGTGAATGGGCATCCACATTGGTGGTAGGTTATCTCTTTCTCGGACCATGTGGAATAATATGAGAAAGGATACGTATCTTTTCTTTTTGAATTGAGAAGAGTATTCTCAAGCATAGGTTTATCTCTTTTCCGGACCTGAGGGACTAAACTTACGGAAAAAGAACCCCCGGTATGAGCTTAGTTTTCTCTTTTTCGTGCTCTGGACCAAAACATGAAAAATATTTCGAGTGTACTTTATGTCTTTGTCATGCTCGTTAAACCCTAAAGAACAAAGCATCGAGTTTATTTTTGTAAGCTCCATTTCTCGTAATCAAATGGATCTTTCCGAGTGATATTGCCTTTGTTCACACTCGTAAAACTCAGGCTACATGCTGCTTTTCAAGGAGCGTTGGGTAGGTGGTAATTTAACCTTTTTCGGACCTTCCTGACTAAATACAAAAAAGGTGTGCCTTTTCTTCTTCGGAAGTTAAGAGAGTTCTTCTCTGGTTTGTTTTATACTTTTTCGGCCTTAGGAGACTAAATTGTATGAAAAAGGACACCCCTGGAGTCTTCTTTGGAGTTTTCAGACTCTCTAANCGTGTCAAAAGCTTCCTAAGTCACTTTTGTGTCGTGCTCACTGTTCAAGGATTAAACCTTTGTCGACCATTCTGCAGTTGGATTGACCTTTTGTGTCGGACATTCCCTGGTATTAGTTCATTACATCATGTCTTCAGTGGTCCTTTTTGTGAAATTCAGTACCATTTCCAGATCCAATTAGTCTTTGACTTACCTCGTGTTGGATGATGAAGGATGCCTTAATGCCTTCCTTCCAACGGATCTCTTCCTATCGACTACAACACATCTTGCTCTCAGAATGAGATTTAGAGTTTTATGACAGTACCTTGGGAATTGTTGTCCTTAATGGCAATTTCCCTTGCTATTGGGTAGTGGAGATACCTTAATGTCTCCTACTTGATGGATTCTTCAAGTGTTTGACTTCAAGTCCTTGTAATCACACTTGTTAGAATGTACTAGGTACCTTGGGGACCATTTTCATTAATGGTGGTTTCCCTCGTGTTTGTTAATGGTTTTCATTATTGACCGGTAATCAAACAACTTCCTCCATGTTCGACTTCAGCTTCTTTATTTCGCATGGTTAGGATTCGTACCTTTTTTGGGTGGTTTGGATTGAAGACCTTGGGGATGACAGTAGCATTGTCATTTTGCTATTGCCCAAGTTGCGCAAGACTTTGTTACATTTTATACGACATTTTGCTGAGACATAGATCCACCTTGTATTTTTGTGGCTATGATCGATTGTTGAGCATGGATCCACCTTGTTCATTTGTGGCCATGGCTCCTTTAGATTTGATAAGGCGCCTTTTTGCATATTGAGCGACCATGATAGTTTTATCAGTTTTACATATGTTGGATCCACCTTATATCTTTATGGCGATGTTTTGTATATGGACATGTATGTGCCAGAGATCAGTTTTTCTGACATTTATCTCTCTTTCAGGTACCTTCACTTGAGCCTTTTGATCTTGGATTCTCTGCTCTCTCCATACTCAGCTGTTTCCTTTATAATGTCTTTCGGCTATCGTCTTCCCCTCTAACCTCACACATTAGGGGGCATCTGTTATACACCATATTGGCACCTCTTCGTCCGAGTGCCAACATTCCTCATGTTGGCACACAAAAGGACATCTATGGATTGAGGTTTGCCCAGAATACTATATCTTGGCTTATTATGAAATACATTCTGCCTCTATCCAGCTAGTTACTTTGCCATTTTTTCCATGTTAGGATGTATCCGCAACTATCTTTTTATACAACTCGTGAGTCATTCGCGAGTCCCCTTTGTAGCAAGTCGCGAATCCATGTATTCGCGGGTTGCCCTTATACATAGTCGTGAATCATTCACGGGTTGCTCTACTACATACCCGCGAATGTGTCTCTTAGCATTTAAAACATAAAAACTCGCGTTAAGTAGAGATTAGTTAAGTTATTTAATTTAATTTCCTTAACTGCTGTAACTTCTTCAACCTTTGAAACTACCTTATTTCACCCATATAAATAGAAATAGGAAAGGCCATGAGAAGGACTTTGAATTTATGCATTGTTATGCTGGAGGAATCAGGACTCTCTTTACCTACACCTTTGCCCTGGAGGTCTTCCCTTAGTGTTGTAGAGATTGGAGGATGAGTTCTTTGGAGAAGAGAAGCAGCAGAACCAGATCAAGGTTTCGTGAGGTGCCAAACTTGAAGAGAAGGTATACTTGTACTTGTTTTCAAGATCAATAAAGATGTGATGTCCTTCTTCTTCCCAAATCATTGTTCAATGTGTGATTGAATCTCTGATTATGATCATATTATAATGTTATTCAGATCATTGTTTCATATTTATTTGATTATCATTGTCTTATATGTGGTCATAATGGCTTGAGGAAGGTATAACTTGTTTTGCAGTTCTCTTGGAGCGAGAGGAGCAAGAAGAGGATTGAAGAGAAAGCTTGGACCAGCCTTCAGTTTATCAGGTGTGGAACTTTCTCATCTCTGATCTTGCTTATATATGCTTGCTGAACATTGTGCATCTCTCTTTCAACCCCAGTACGTTGATGGCCTCTTAAACCCTAGCCATAGGATACTTTCCTTTGCAACAGTAGGATGTTCAGGTTTACTCTAGTAGGAAAACCATTCAGGTTTACCTCACAACCTTTAAGTATTTCCGAAACTTTCTATTTTGTACCTGTGGCTAACTGCACTAGCCAAGGTTTATCATGTTTAACTTTTCCTAGTTTACATACATAAAAATTTTTAGGTGATACATAGCTCCGACAAGCACCGGGGTCAATCAGTATTGAAATAGAAGTGTTTAAGATATTACATTCTATCTCAACCATGGTATCCTGGTGTTCTACATGTCGGCCATCCAAGGATGCATAAATACACGGTGTTCCAGCTATGTCCTCTACCGTTGATTGTTCCTGTAAGTTGTGCAAGACCCCATTGGTATTATTCTTATAGTCTCGAGCATAATGAGGCCCTTGTAATTTCCAGCATTTAATTTGTAGCGGGGTAACATTGGATTCTCCATTTGTTGCTGGCTTGTTAGAATTTAGAGCTGGTACATATGGCTTTGTACTTGATTTTTTGAAGTTCTTGTTGGCTGGAAAACTATTGTTTTGTTTTCTATACGGTGGTGGATTAAATCCTGGTGTGTGGTTATCAGAGAAGGCCTTAGACCTATCTCTACTTCTGTTAAGGTTATCTTGACTCAAATGTCAATGCTCATAGCAAAGCCTATCTTTGTGTAAGGTGGTGTCAAATTTTTTTGGCATGTCAAATTCAATCCTCTCCCGAAAGTTGGGAGGAAGACATCCTAAAAACTGTTGTATTTTTAGCTTTTCGTCCTTGATGTAGGGTACATAATGCAACATATCCAAAAATCTGTTAATAAAAGCATCCATAGTCATGGATCCCATATGCAAATCATGAAACTCTTTCAGTTTTCTGTCAAAGAACCTCTCCGACATGTATTTCTCTTGAAAAATCTTGCGAAACTTACTCCACCGTAACTATCTTAGCTCGTCTTTATTGCTATGCTTCAAGTCTCTTCACCAGCTAGCTTCTTTTCCATTTAAATTATAGATGGCTAGACGAGTTTTCATCTTTCTAGAGTAGTTATGAACTCAGAAATATTTTCTCATACCCAACAGCCACTCTTCAGCTTTTCCCCCATATTCATCTCCCCTTCATAAGTTGGATATTTTATTTTTTGGAACTCTCCCTAAAGATTGTCATCATTTCTCAATTTCTTTCTACACCAGGAAAGAGAATCATCACTAGAAAGATTGTGATAATATCCTTCTGGAGGTTCAAGGGTATGCTTTTCCACTCCTTCTTCTCTCGGGCTGCTGGCCCGTTTATGATAAAATTCTTTCTTGAACCTATTTGTGGAATGAGTGGGTTTTCCCTGTAGGCTTCCTCCCATCATGTTTCGCAATAATGGTTCCTTAATTGCTTATTGTTCCTTTATTTCATTCAGATTATCATCTCTAAAACTCTGCAAGTCTTCTTGTAGGCTTTGTATGGTTTTTCTTAGATCAAAATTCAATTCCACCACCAGTTCTTCTCCTTGGGTGGGGGCATTCAACTTCCCTTGCCGACTATTATCTTCTTCAGTGTTCATGATCTGAACTGTGCTTTTAAAATCCTGCAATTGCAAATTTTTAATAACAGGAAAAATTTCTGTTAGTTAACAAAATTTAAAAACATCCTTTATTTTCCTTGCAACTAATGTCAGGTAGGCCCATTTGGTATCTTAGTGTTGACACTAGGATTTGATACCACTTGTATTGTCCCCAAAATTCAAAAATATTTTTTTTTATTAGGATAGTCATTTATTGCCTGAGCTGGACATTATTTATACTTATGCAGAATGTGTCAATCTTTATTTACTATTCTGTATTGTCGTGAGCTGTTCTTACATCCTACTTTCATATTTCTTGATATGGTCATTAATGTAATAGTCATGTTGTCGTGATGTTGCTTAATATCTTGATTTCTGGTTACGCATTTATATGTATGTTAGCTATTTCGATTACTTCTTAGTGGTTATAAAGTTTGATTTCTGTTGTATAAACAATTCTGACTTAACTTGTTATTGGAAGAAGGGGTGGAGTGGCAGGACATGTTTCTCTTGTAAACAACTGGAAGGTAACTATTTTTCTACTTTCCACCACGGTGCTTACTTAGTTCTTATGAACTAATGCATTTCTTTCCTTGTCGCATATAGGTGAACTCGATGAGGAAAACTGCTTATAAAAGATGAACAAGACATATTGTCCATTTCGTCACTAGCACTCGGTTTGGACGATGACATATTTACAGTCCTATCCTAGTGGCAACTATGACGGTTGTTAGTTGATATTTACGCTCGGATGGATGTTTCACTAGCGTAGGTTGCAAGGGTCACTATCATTATTTTTATGGACTTTACGACAGTGATTTAATTACTACTTTAATTATCGTTCATATGGCACACATTCTATATGGTATTAACACTTTGTACTCGGTTCAAGTTTTGATAAAGTCTTGGTGTATAAATTAAAACCTTTATCCATAGTCCTCCATGGCATATTTCATATGCAATGGACTATGGCTTAAACCCTATGTATTCGATACACCTATGGAGATTATGTATTACACATTGTTTGAACATGGTTTACAGGGTGCCATGAACTATACAATATGGGTTTCAAATTATGTTAATGGAGGCCATGGTGGCGACATAAATACACTTTGGAAAACACGAGCCTCAAGCTTAGGGCTTGGGCTCTTGCGTTGGTTTGGGTTATCTGTTTCATGGTTGCGTGAGATCTGCCTCTACGCTATATGGTGGTGTGAAGCTTTGAAGGTTGGATGCGAGGGAAGGTACTTATCCCACTCTGGTTTAATAACGTTGTTTTGATTGTTTAGTTTGGTGTTCAATTTGTACTCCTTATCATGGCTTGATTTGGTGTTGCAGGTTGCAGGGTTTGAAGAATCATGGGTCATGGGTCGCCCTGAGGTCAGCACCATACCCATTCGGGTAAGCCCTGTTGTAACAAATTCTTAACTTTTTCCTTCTCTCGTGTGGTTTTTGTGACATAGTTAACAAAACTTGTCATGGGTTGAATGCTTATCTGGTTTTAATGGCTGTGAAAAATAAATGGGTTGTCTGTAACTTGATTTGTATAGCATCAAAGATACGTTAAGACTTGGGGTTTTTCTTGTTGGGGTTTAGTGCCTTCGGGACAAGACTTTAATATATTCTAGGTTTTGTTTATGGATGCTCTGAGTAGTAATATTTCCTTTGTGAACATTCCCAGGCTCTATGAATTGTAAATGTGTTTATGATGGATACGACGACAGCACCATTTTTTTCAATGGTGCAAGGCCGGGGTTATAAGAATGTGTAAATTCTTACTTAGTTTTATGAAGGGAAATACGTACATCATTATTACTCTGTCTGTGTTTATTTGGTTATTTATATACAACATTTGCATACTATTCAAATCGTGGGTATGATTATTATTCTGTGGCAATGTTTTAACTCTGTGTGATTCAAAATTCTTATTTAAGTTCTTTTATGGGTTTGCTAATGGTTTTTGTTTGGCCTTGGAGCCTTGTCGTAGATGGCAATGGCGTTCCCACCAATAGAGATACAACTGTGTAGTGGAAAATGACTTAATGTTTTACGGTTTAAGTCGTGTTTATGAACACTTTGGGTATAAGGGTTGTGACTATAGATGTAACCCTTCAATGGGTGTTGTTTCTATTCGCACAATGTAGACAGGGTTTTAGTGGTTGAGCTAATGTTTGAATGCTTTGTTTATGTAAAGGGCCAAGGGCCATGAAGAATTTACAGCGTGTAATTTATTTGGGGATTTTGACCTCTCTATAGAGATTATGTGAAATTGTTTTACGGCCTGTGTATTTAAAATAGCATGGTTGGTTTTGATAGTTATAACACTACATCATTTAATAGAATAGTAACGAATCCTATAGGATTCGATAGAATGACTTGGAAAATAAATGGAATCAATAGGAATTGATCATGGGTCGCTATGGTTGTAAATGATTATTACTGTATTGGTTTGTTTGGGAATTCCTGCCTACCGGAATCATTCCTGCAACCTCTGTGTATTTATGCTATGTTTTAAAAGAGTTTTGTGCATAGCATTATGTTTGATTTACTATGTTGGAATTTTCTTTATGGCATATGATTTTCGTAAATGTAGTTTGTGTGTTAATTATATGGTTTGGTTTATATAAATCAGATGGATTTATGTTGATTATTTTATAACTTCAGACTATTAGATGGTCTCCATATCTTGACTGTAAATTTGGTTTAATTTATTATTTGATTTAATTTGGTTTATACTTAAATATTGGAAATGATTTGTGTCTTAGGTTAAGACTTACTATACTTTAATTTAATGTGTTTTATAATTATGTTTTTTTTATAGATTATACTTACTTAGTCTTTTTGCTCCTAAATATAGTTCTACTGGCGATATGAAATCTACCAGTAGAATCCATAGGTAAATATACATATAGACTCTGTTTAGAGTAATTTCTGGGTTTTAGGAAAACAAATTTTAAGTTATGAAATTAAATGTAAAATCCAGTTTGGAAGAAAATAATCCCTAATTAATTCTTAGACAGGAAATAATTTTTAGACATAGTGTTTAGAATTAAAAACATAAACTCTTAAACATTCTGGACAGACATAGGGTTTATAAATAAAATGTAAACCCTTAAATATTTTAACAGGAAATAATTGCAAACATAGGGTTAGAAAAATAACATAAACCCTTAAATATTCTAACATGATACAATTGCATACATAGAGTTAGAAATATATCATAAACATTTAAATAATCTAGCAATAATTATACTAGATAATGGAACAAAAAAATCAAGAACCTCATACCTGCAAGGTGAAGCTATTCCAATGGCTGAAAACATGCACACTTAATTACCCAGCATTAACAAATTCACAGACAGATGACACCTCTGTATAGATAACTGAATCACTTGGGAACTACCACGTTCCACTCAACCATGACCCATAACCGTTCCTAGTTTTCCTCCACATCCCCCTGAGTTGGCTCCAACATGCAAGTAGCTTAGAGCTCCTAAGGTAAGGCTTCCCTAACTGGAATATTAGGTTTGAATCAGTTCTTCTTTTTCCTCTTAGGAAAAATGTTCTTCAAGAACTCTCTTGAGAATAAATAGGCATAAATAATGGTTCACCAAAAATATGGAAGAGATCCCCAAGCCTCTCTTTGGCTTGGGTCTTTATAGGCATAATTTTCAGTCAAAGGGGCAATTAAAATCAAGAATCCTATGATTTCTTGTTTTAACCCTTTTTATTTAATTTAGGCATTTTTAATATTTAAATTAGGAACTTTTAACTAGTTCATATTTGGACTTTTGAAGGTATTATACTTATTTAATTATCTTTAAGTAATAATAATAATGAATGGAGCCTAGTCTTTCTTTCTTATACTTTTAATATCATTACTATGTTTACTCTTATACATACCATGTATAATATATATATATATGTGTGTGTGTGTGTGTAATATATATATATTGTTTTTTAACAATTGTCTTTAGGTATCATTTAACATGATCCCTAATATGAAACTTTCTTCATTAAGGCCGTCAGGTAGGTGGTTAGGTCTACTAGGCTAGGCAACTCTAAACATCCTAGCATGTTAGATTCCATCGTATAGCATGGCAGTTTTTCAGTACTTGATGAGATACATAAATTTGAGATTTCATTTAATCACTTATAAATAAGTCAGATGAGATCAATATTTTACTTGAGTCATTTTCACTCGACATAATTAATTATTTTTAGTAACTCCTAGTGCTTATCCAGAGCCCATACTCAATGCTAAAAAATAGGGAGTTACAAACTTAGTGCAATTCTAGAGCTCTTCGCTCAACACTAATGCTAGGATGTATTTGTAGGATACACCTAGGGATACAATGGCCAAGGATCCGATGTTCTAGATCTTATGCTCAACATCAACTTAGAAGGCTCCAAGGCCTATGCCCAACACTTCCCATTATCTTTTCATGTGCTTCAGAGCTTCCTGCTCAACACAAAGGTTTACATAATTCGTGTGTTCCAGAGATCCTCGCTTAACACAACAAAACACTCATGTGCTCCATAGCTTCTCGATCAACACAAATTAAACACTCATGTGCTCCAGAGTTTCTTTCTCAACACAAACATTCAAATATTCATGTTCTCCAGAGCTTTTTGCTCGACACAAAGTATCTCATCCATCATGTGCTTCAGGGTCCACGCCCAACACATAAAATCATACATAAAACATATGTAATTGGCTTACACCCAATATATCAAACAAATCATCATGTTCATATGCAGTGGGGCCTTAGACCCAATATACCAAGTAACATCATAATCAATGGGGCTTATGCCCCTAAGTGTTAGTTCAAAATTTGGGATATTACAGATATAATTAAAAATATGTAGAGTTTAATATACAATAATACAATAATTTGAATATGGGGTCCATAATATGGTTATAACATGTTCTTAGAGATTATTCAATAATGATAATATTGGGAAAGAATAGGGACACCTTAGAAATGTCTTTAAGGATAATGGGTAGTAGATCAACATGTTGATAAATCCTTTCATGAGGCATACCATCCTACAAAGAATCAAAATTGTGAGAAGTCATAGACTTGTTTTAAAAGGCCTCACTACTACAATATGAGGTATATTGTCATTGTTTTGCAGCACTATAGCCCATTCTTCCTTGATCAAGGTTTTTTTGTGTTGTCATATGTTAGTATTTTACGTTGTGATTTTGCATCACGTTTGCATCATGTTTTCATTGCATGTACAATACTCAAAACATTCTAAATTTTTTTTTTTTTCATGTATCCATTTTACATTGATGTGCATTTTACTAAAGTGCAATTCCCATAATTTGATGTGAGGAACCATAAGTCTAGTGTTAAGGTAATGATAGAATAAGATGTTAAAAATCATAAGGTTATTGTTTTTTGGGGGGCTCTTGTTGAGTGAGAAACAAATAAAATAGGGAGAGGAAGATTCATACGAAAACGCAAAGGCAACATTTAAACTCCAACGTTTTAAATTTCCCCTCCGTCCTTTCTCTCACACATGAGAATACCTATTCCATAGGCCCTGGCTCTTTTCTTCGTCACATTATGCATGTCTCTACAAGAATGTATTTTGAAGGTTTGAGATGGTATCATTCATATTGACCATATCTACATTGTTCATTTAACCATATCTTGTACATGATTTTATACAGTGAAAGTGGATCACACTCAATGCACCAAGTGCATTTATATGCAAATATAAACTTAATTATATGTTAGATCATTTGAATATTTTGAAAGGGAGATTTTTGAACACTCATTTTTAGATAAATCGTAATTTGAAATAAAAGTAAGAAGTTCTCATAGTGCTGACAATAAAATCAAATACATTTATGTCATGTTTTCTTCATATACATGAAATAAGTTATACCTTGGTGTGGATGAAGCACTACTTGTTGTACTATTTTTTTTAAGTGTTGTTTCATGATTGTGTAAGTCTATCTATATAATATTTAAATGTTGTTTGATGGATTCCTCTAAAAAACCCAATCTTGACAATTTAATAACTACTCATGTAGTAAAACATTGTTATTATTGTCAGCGTAAGCTAATTAATATTTTAACTAATCAATTTCAATGAAAGGAGGGGAGGTCATTAGTTCAACTTCATTTTGAGTTTTTTATTCTTACCAATTGGATTGGTAATATATCACCAACCTCATTAGTGTTGTTGTCCAACGATGCCAAGAAATTCATATATTGGAGAAAACAAACCTACCTACATATACTTTAACTAATCCTATTGGGGATGGTGTGTTCTTGAGATTGTGTCAACTTTGGTAACCATATTTTGGGGATGGTCTATTGTTGAGATTGTCTAAACTTTGCTATCCATGTTGATCTCCTTTAATTTGAAGGCTCTTGGAAATTTGAGATGGATTTTCATCGAAGCCTCCCAAATATCTCGATATGGCATTTCCTCTCTCAATTGAATTGACAGAATGACCAAGAATTATGCCATGCAGGCTTCAAATTTGAAGCCTTCAGATCCCTTCAAAGGCCATTTTAAACGCCATAGAAGGCCACAAAGAATTTTACCATGCAAAAAAAATTTAGTTTCATTTCCAGCACTTCAATAATGATAATGAGTAAGCCTCGATAAATTTGCAACAGAAGGGCAGCTACAAAATTTTCCTATCCAGGGATTCAGTGGACTATGGGAGAGTTGGGACTGAGAGTCTTCCCAAGTGCCCTTGAATAATCGTATCATGGATGTGGGTCTCAGTCCCAATCGACACGGACCATGGTGGGCCACTAGGATTCCTAGTGCCAAGTTCAAGTTGGTGAGTCGGGATTGTGACTCACGATTCGACGTTCACTTTCAAAGCATTTAATGGAATTAGCATGCATTACTGATTCACCAACTTCATTAAATCTTGGTATGAGACGATGTCACTTGCCAACTCGATTTTCCATCTGTCATCTTATTGTTCACCGAGTCACATGATCTCACAACTTACAAGTCACTTGAGTATTTGAGTATATGTTGTGAAATTAAATACTCATATGAGTCATATCTATGGATGGTGAATTGATTTGATAACCCTCCACTGTCAAGGCTCCGTAAGGAAAAACTAATGGTGTTGTTTTTTGGGATACAACTTACAAGTTGCAATTTACAGTGCATTGAGCAATCTTTGCTAGATTTCAACCTAACCTGGTCCAATGGGTATGTAAGTTTCCAGATCAAGGTTTCACCCAATCATAGACATTTATATTATGAGCACCACAAGACTCAGATGACGGATATGCTGCCCTTTGTTTGTGCTCATGAATAATATCCTATACTAGTTAGTCCAGGATTCTAGGATTTATTCCAATTTCCATTCATTTACTGGGGTCAGAATCATTTGAATCAACACTCCCAGTCTCCCACGGTCCACCTAGGCTACTTAGTATACCTGTCTCATCGAAGGAAGGCGGTTAGGCAGTAGAGACAAAGGCACTGGAATGGAGGGCCAACCAGAGAGAATGGTTGTACAATATGCATATAGTCATCTCTAAAAGAAACAAACGAATTTTTCATATACCTAACTGAATATTATCATTACTTAAATTGTCGGGATGCTTACACGGTGACTCTTGCGCCTGAGCTGTTTATGAGGGTTTCCTATGTCTACAATGGTTACGATTTAGAGAAGCTCGTTCCCATCATTATAGCACCAGTGGGTTTCTCCTGCAAATATCACTATTACATCTCCCCTCCTCACTCACCTCACCTTTTGACTTGAGTCCTCGTCTTCTTCTTATTCTTCCTCCCGTGGGATCTTTGATCTATGCCCTGAGCACCCTCATAATGAAGAATGATCTCTGAAAGTATCTGGAAACCTCGGGAAAACAATACCTAGTTTTCCCTCACCTGCAAAGATATATCTATGTTATGTAGAAGCAATTATAAAATGAATTTTTTTGTAATCATGTGAAATACACAAAAATGCATTCACCTACCTCAGGCAAGGTAAACCAACTCAGGAGCATTGGGATATTGTGGAATTGAGATGGCCTTGCTTCCAATTGTCTTTTTGTAGAAGGAAATGGTTGCACACTCGAATTCCTCATTGTCTTCTGCGGTGGGAAACTTGAAGGTTCCACATTTTTCACAGGCAGGAGCAAGAGAAGCAAAGGTAGAACATTAGGTAGGCTGGATTGAGCTTCCCCAAACTTAATGAGATTGGTGAAGTCTGTGAAAACAAAAAAACATTTTGGGTTTACGAGTATAGGACAGTCAGAGGTCGGGACTCAGACTCTGAACTCTCCAATTCTATGCTTCAGTGTCTCCCTAATCTCTATTTCGTCCAGAAAATTATGCAGAGCTAAGCTGTTGACTTGGCTGTCGTGAATTTACAAGTATGTATAGCATTTTACACTTGTGTAACATTTTATATGTGGATAAAAGTTAAATGTGTTTCTTGTTGGAGTTCCTTCTGGTTCTATAAATATAAGGGTTTAAAATTTCTCCATTCAAAATGTTGTTTGAAATTTGTAATGTATTATGCGACTGCATTTCTGCCAGACTAAGTCTCGAATACTCAATAGATGTAATCTTAAAAAGCCCAGTATTTAAATGAAATCAAAACCAAAATAATGTATACTTTTCATAGTCTAGGACCATAACTTCGTTTGGGCGGAGGAGCAAGAAGAAAGCCTTCTATTTGAGTTCCAAATCTGTCAATGTTATTTATTAGCCGTGAATTGTAAACATTAGGTTGAAAGAAAGAACAATATTTGAATATAAGTGTTTGAATTGTTCCAATTTCCTTAATGAAATCCAATAGTTGAAAGGATAAAATATTTAACAACCGACACTATAAACGTTGTAGACTCTGACCCCTTCGTTTTCTTGTCAGCCTTCTAATAATGGAAACAAGAAGTACAAATTGTCTACCAATATATCTAAACAAGGGAATCCCTCAACGGACGTTCATGAATGAGGGACTTGGAGTGCAATGATCTAGCGAAGAACATGATTTCAACATCCTCGTTGTCGCAAACCTCCCAAACGTGTGTTTATGATTTGTCTTCCTTGTTGACTTTGGTAGAAACTAGACACCCAACTTGTAGTGATATTTGTTGGAGAATTTAAAGTTCTTCCTTATAATGGACTAATAAATACTTAAACTTTTTGATAGGGTTGATAAACTCGATATAGATTGGAGGGACTATCCATAATCTACCTAAAATTGGGGATTTTGTTTGATCACTTTGAATTGGGGTATAAACTCGATATACATTGGAGGGACTATCCATAATCCACCTAAACTTTTGGGGCCTTTGTTTCATCACTTTGATTTGAGCATGTGGGGAGGACATGATTCAATTCTAAAAATAATTGTTGAATTTACGCTTAATAAAAAAGTTTCTCTGTGAAATCATTAGGTATTACATTCTGGGGTTTTTCTTTTAGGTAGGCGCAATAGAGCCACCATCAAGCTGAATCAATCATCCATTCAAAGGTACTTCCAAATTCCAATGCCTTATTTTATCAAGGACCTAACAAACCGGCCCGACAGAATTGTCCCTTATCTAAGTTCAATAAACTATATGCTCGAGGGACAGGGAGAGTACATGGTTTACCTCATTAATTCAATGTAAATGTCGAATCACTCGAGATTTCTTCTTATTGTCATTTTTTTTATACACTGTTCTTAATAAATAATAAAATCTTGTTGTACACTTACAGTTTCAAATGAAAAGAATGATTTCTTTTTTACATGTCAACATTGAAGGGTTCAATTTCTCTCAACCCTTCAAAGTAAAATGAGACCCTACCCTTCAAATTTGATCCTGATGCCATGTGAATGTGAATGGTGAATTATCAGGTATGCTTTAGTTATTAAAAGTCAGTGAAGTATAGTAACCATAAATTTTAGAAACGATACTTAATTTTAAAAGTTAGAAACGATATCCATTTAATTCAGAGGAAGAGGAAGGCACTCGAACTCGAGATTCTCCACCAAGGCCGTGCTACTTGTAAATCATTGTCGTACACAAAACTACAAATTTAAATTCTCATCTTTTTCTGCTAGAGAACAGACAATTGCAGAGAGTCAAACATTCTGTCCCGAATACGTTAGACAATTCTTTCATTCATTCCGCCGCCCGCGTTGTCAAACGAGATTCCAACAAAAGTCATGCGCATGCGCCCATCTTGTCATGCGATTTCCAACATGAAGTTGCATTAATCTTTACCAGGATTCACATTATTTTAATGTAAACATTAATCTTTTGTCATATTGTATGGCAAATTTCCATATCGCTATTAGGGAATCTTAGAAGTGGCAGGCCTCCGGATCCGCAAGAGCTATCCATTGAGCTAGAGAGCATTTAATGTGGCTCAGTAAGTTTGTTGACAGTTGGATTTTGAGCAGCTCAAGATCCAACGATCATCAAGCTTGATGCAACTGCATTAAATGCTCTGCAGCTTAATGGATAGCTCTTGCCCTCCGGATTGGGGATAGACTTTTTCTTAGAAGGGGAGCCTGTCAAATAGATATGGTTAGATGAAAAATTCCATGATGCTTATTTGAGAGGCTCCTCTCAGGAGCGAAAATCTATCCAATATATAAACCAAAAAAGCCTGTCCAGTTTATAATGCGCTCCCTCCTAATCAATTAGGCAAAACGTTTATTACAAAAATTGAAGCGTATCATAAATCTTTAACGTCGTTCATTTTGATCATAAATTCAAGCATATCCGCCCGATCAAATCGTACGCGAAACGCTCTCCCGAGATACTAGGTGCTAGGGCTTACCTTTGATTTGTTTTCCACACCAGGTGGCAGGAGGTGGGTGTTTCTGGAATTCTATATATTAAGTGGGCTCTTTCCGTATTGTACCTAATATGTTTATGCAATTGCATTCGCCTCTTGTACTCCATAATTGAAAGTGGTTCCATAATTGCACCGGTTGGAATTTGAGAATGTTTTGTCTATCGCGATGTATTTTTTGGTCAAATATTTTAAAATATTTTAGGAGAACTGTAAGATTAAATGGGTAAACAATTTTCCAAAACGTACTTTTGTTTTGTTAGTTTTTTGAGAGAGTGAACTTTGAAACTCGTTCTTAAACCCAAATTTAAATAGTAATATGGATGTTGGTGGGTGTATATTGCATAATGTTGGTGGGTGTCAATTATTGTTTTGTGTTATTTTTAGTAAGTAATTTTGTTAGACTTTTGTTCAGTATATAATAAAAACTAATTTCTTCCATGCTTATATTCTTTAATAAAAACTAAACTATTTTTAGTGACTAAATTTTTTTGGGAAGACTTCTAAACACTTTTTCAACAACCCTTCTATCTTATATATTTTCTCTCTAAAATTTCAATTGATTTATTAGACCAATAACTGAAATGTCAATTGATTTATTACCAATAACTTGAGTGTAGAATGATTCCAGTGACTCTTAACTTTTATTGAGAGAGATTCAAAATCTCTTCTAAGAATTTACTTTTCCCCTTTTTAAAAAAAACATTATATTCTTCCTAAACCTGCTTGGTATGATCCATTATATTATTTTCTTTAATTTTGGAGTGTGACACATTACCTTTTGGGAAATCCCACCTTTTTCTTCAAATCGATCAAAATTGCTTCCACAATTTTTTACTTTGATGGGATTTTACTATGTTTGATTTTTACTGCCACATACTTCACTTTACCAAGAATCAACTTTTACTTTGAGGTCCACACACCTTTTACGGACTTTTATCTCAACACATTTTTACTTCTACAGACACCCACTTGACTTTTAAGTTGACCAGCTTATATGGCACACACTTTTAATTGCTACCAACTCCCACTTCGACAGATAAATTGGACATAGTTATATGTCAACACATTTTTACTTCTACAGACACCCACTTGACTTTTAAGTTGACCAGCTTATATGGCACACACTTTTAATTGCTACCAACTCCCACTTCGACAGATAAATTGGACATAGTTATATGTCAACACATTTTTACTTCTACAGACACCCACTTGACTTTTAAGTTGACCAGCTTATATGGCACACACTTTTAATTGCTACCAACTCCCACTTCGACAGATAAATTGGACATAGTTATATGTCAACACATTTTTACTTCTACAGACACCCACTTGACTTTTAAGTTGACCAGCTTATATGGCACACACTTTTAATTGCTACCAACTCCCACTTCGACAGATAAATTGGACATAGTTATATGTCAACACATTTTTACTTCTACAGACACCCACTTGACTTTTAAGTTGACCAGCTTATATGGCACACACTTTTAATTGCTACCAACTCCCACTTCGACAGATAAATTGGACATAGTTATATGTCAACACATTTTTACTTCTACAGACACCCACTTGACTTTTAAGTTGACCAGCTTATATGGCACACACTTTTAATTGCTACCAACTCCCACTTCGACAGATA
>LPNX010064155.1:256292-299271 GCA_001517045.1 Pseudotsuga menziesii
ATAGAAATTATATTTTTCACTTCATTTGAAAGACACATATTTACTACCCTGTAGTCTAGATAAATTCGACATGAATCCACTTCTACAGGTCAACACTTAATGAACCTAGATACAAGTTTACTAAAAGAGGCTCACAATATCATATACCCAAAATATTAAATAAAATTGTGTCTAGCACTTTGAGATTAAAACTTAAACTTTTCTACTGTGAAATATTTGAAAATTATTTATGTCTTTAATTTTGGAGAAAATGTACCACATCAATAAAACATACATTCTACCAAAATAAATAAGTTTATATATTATCCGGACAAATAAAAAAAACTACGAACACATTTACCTACTTGAAATTTTACTTGAATACTTGAATATTCCACCTTGTACTTCTGTAACCTCACTTCTAATCAACTAAAATTTGATTTCTCGCATAGTAATGCTTATAATTATACGTTGTTATTAAATTTGATTTCACGCATAGTAATGCTTAAAATTATAATTATAATTATAATTATACTTTGTTATTATTGTTATCGAATTATTCATAATATTTTGTCCTCTACGATATTTCTCTGCCGAGGTAGTTTTGCTCTGATGATATTTCTATGTAGAAGTCGTCGTAATGAGTGAGGTCAATATTCTTCACAAAGGAAAGTGGTGGGAATGATGAAAGTTGGGATTCGGGGGATGATAAGAGATGTACATTTTAAATTTTATTATGTTAATATATTTAAATTAATAATTATAAATTTTATACTACATTTTAAAATATTAATTGATAATTTTTTTTTAAATATTAATAAATAAGTTTTCTTAATTAATTTTTTTTAATGCAAAAAAAATTATTTTCTTAAAATTCTTATTCTAAGCCAACATTGCAAGCATTTACATTGGAATGCAAATACAATTTGAAAATGAAAAATTATAAGATAAATATTTGTCTTCGTACAAATATCTTTTACATTTGTATATAGATTATTTCCTAATTTATAGAGGTAGTTTTTTAATAAATATCAAAGAAATATACTATTAAAGATATAAGTAAATGTATCACTCGTAAAAGCATGAACATTAAAATTAAAAAACCTTTATTCTTTTATATATATTTTTATTTATTTTTAATTATATATAAACGATTATAATATATATTTTAAACTAGTACACAACATCCAAAGATTTCGCCGTGGGCGGATAAACATCTAGCAAAACAAAACTTGGAAATTTGCCACGTACAAATTATCTTTTCCAAAAAAATTCTCTGCTTTCCAAAATACCAGAACCACCTATGTTACCAGAAAAGTGACGGGGCTATGCGTTTTTCTAGGAAAACGAAGTAGAAACAAAAACGAGATGAAAACCATGGTTTCTTACGACAGTTTCTAGAATGGAGAAACCGTTTCTTATGAAACGATCGTTTCAGACAACGGTTTTAGCACAAACGTTTTGCGGTTTTTCTTAGAATGCGATCCGTTGCTGACCATTTCTTATGCAAATCGTAATTTGTGTCGAGCTGGGTGACTTGGTGGGTGGTAAGTCAGATGAAGTAAATGTTGAATTGATTGGTGATGGAGTGTTCTAGAAGGAATCATGGTCTCTGCCGCCCACAGCCGCTCCGAAGTCTACTCAACATTGAAGTTTGAGTATACACTATATCTTTGTATATGCCTTATGTAACGTCCCCGACCCTCCAACCGGTGAAGAGGATGCTACCGATGTTGCTATCAATCCGGGAAACTAGCCCCATGAACATACACATAAAGATTGAAATGCTTTGAACCAAAACATGCATACATTATTACCATACAACATAAGAAAAATCATACATTCAAGCATTTAACATGTTCATCATTTATTAAACAACAAATACAATTGCAGATATTAAATAGACAAGAATACTTATCTTATGAGGAGGCTCATCCCGCAACCAGCTATGTTGCTACAAAGTTCCACCCAACCATAGGCCAGTGTGCTCCTTAATATCTCAGCAACACTGCCACCCCCGAGTTGGGCATGATTCCCACAAGGAATAAGGAAACTAAGCAGGTTCACACATAGCCAAGGATACCACAAAATTCAGCCAAGCCAAGACAGTTGGGTTTATCGGGCTCTCAGAGAGCTGGGAAAAGCTGACTGCTAAGCTGGTGTGCTCCCTGAAGAGCTAAGGACACCTGCTCCAAAACTATCCTAACTTCTAGGACACCAACACACACCCAACACAAGGAATTAGTTCCTTCTCTGCTACACAGTCCCTCAGGCCCTGACTTCCCTTGCAGTGCTATTCAAGGGGTGTGGAGAAGAAAGCCAACCCTCTAGCTCTATCTATGAGGCTCCCGAACACACCAAGTTTATCAAGCATACCAAGCCTTCATTCCCACACCAAAACCGTCCAAAGACCAACCACTGCACACACACAGCAAAATCGAGGAACTCTCATCCCTGGGGAAGAAAAAGGGAATATGGTGATACCCAGCTTAGACTGAGAAAGATGATCCCAGAGTTGTTCTTGGCCCTAACGTGGCCAAAAAAACTCAGCAACAACCCACACTCGTGGGGAAAAACAACAACCACCATTCCTCCATTGAAAACAAGGGGAAATACATAGCCCGATCGGGAAGGGAATCAGACGTAACAGACTCTTGGCATGGAGATGGACTCGTACACACATACCCACAAAACCTGCAAAGTGACTACACACAGCATAATCCAAAAACGAGATTTACACACAAAAAACTTCCATCCGTTTTTGAGAGAGCCCAACATGGATGTCTAGTGATGAGGAAAACGTCTAGACTCAAAATCGTGAAAACAAATGAGAATGGCACACAACCAATTCGTGAAGGTAAGGCCGCTCTCCCAACTCTATGTGTGAGGACCAAAACAAGAATGGGGTCGTCTCTTCTCCTCATGCCCATGTGAGGATGAATGAGCTCCCTGGTGGACTGTGCGTGTGGGCAAGGACTGGCAGTCTTGCCACACACCACTACCCATGCAATAACTGCCCCCAAGTAACATCAAAAAAATTAATTTGGTAGTTGAGACAAGAATAAGACAAAAATGTTGTTGAATGAGACAATGGATAAAGGGTGAGTAAGACAAAAGATAGGTGACAACTAAATGGGTTTATCAATTGACATTTGGATTTTCCGCATGGCCCCAAGGGTTAAATATTCCCCCCTCCTTATCCTTAGGAATATCATGCCCTTTTCATTATGGTTGCATTGACATAAGTGGTTGTGGGTATTTTTAATTAAAATGTTTATTTACATGATGCGAAAATTATAATGTGTCGGCTAGCATGAATATACCATCGGCAACGGTTTTAATCATCGGAACATAAAACATTGAATCGATGGTAGGGATTTTGCCTATTTCTCCACACCATGATTAATTACAATATATACATCATATACATTTTTAATGCAAACGGGGTCAAAACTGGGGTGTTACATTCCCCTCCCCCTTCACTAACATTGTCCTCAGTGCTTTACAAAATTGAACAAAATGATACACTAGTACCGCCTTAGTGTTTCGCAGAATTCAACAAAAATGGATGTGTCAATTGCATGGCATCCTCCAGCTCCCACGTAGCCTCTTCAAGATCGCAGTGCTCCCATTGCACCTTTACCTGCCCTATTGCTCGGTTCCAGAGCATTGTGACCTTCCTGTCGAGGATGCGCATTGGTTTGATTTGGAACTCAGGCCTTGGGTTCCACCTGAATCACATCCCAATTTATCACATGGTTAAGATCATGTAAATATTTCTTAAGCAACGAGACATGAAAAACATTATGAGCTCTAGTGCTAGTAGGCAATGCAAGTCTATATGAAATTGGCCCTATTCTTTTAGGCACTTCAGACAACCCACAATATCTAGGTGATAGCTTGACAAAACTTCCAAGCTTCAAGGAACTCTTTTTTTCCCTCACTCTGAGGTAAACATGATCCCCAACACTGAACTCTCTGTTCACCCTATGCTTATCTGCATAGCTTTTCTATCTGTCCTAAGTTGCTTTCAGATTCTGCCTAATCTTTACAACCTATTGCTCCATTTGCTTGAGAAATTCTAGACCAAGCACAACCCTGTTCACTGGTGTCCTACACCTTCTTCCATACAAAGCTTCATATGGACTCACCCCCAAGGATGCTTGCTGTCGATTGTTATAAGCAAACTCTACCAAGTGTAAGTGATCCTCCCACTTAGTTGGTTTATCCATCACATACATGTGAAGCATGTCTTCAAGCACTTTATTACCTCTCTCTATCTGTCCATTAGTATGAGGATGGTAGGTAGTGTTGAAGTTCAACTTTGTACCCAAATCTGCGAACAACCCCTTCTAAAAATTGGAAGTGAACTTGACATCTCTATCATAGACTATTGCCTTAGGAAATCCAAGCAATTTGAAAATCTCTTTCAAGAAGATATTTGCAATGTTGTCAGTCTTATGCGTAGACTTAACCGGTATAAAATGTGTTTCCTTTGTCAACTTGTCTACCACAACCATGATGGAATCATGTTGTCTTGAAGTCATTGGCAATCCTGTAATGAAATCCATGGAAATAACTTCCCATTTCCATTCTGGAATTGGAAAAGGTTGCGACAAACTTGCTGGGTGTTGATGCTCAACCTTTACCTGTTGACATTTCATGCACCTTGAAATATATTCAGCCATGTCCTTTTTCATTCCCGGCCAAAAGTACTGCTTTCTGGCTGTAGCAATTGTCTTATGATATCTTGGGTGACCACAATATGGAGCTTGAAGGATTTCATCCATAACAACTCTCCTTATATATGCTACATTTGGAATATAAATTCTTCCTTTATAAGTAAGAAGTCCATCTTCCTCCAATTTATATCCCTCATACCTCTTCTCAAGACTTTGCTACTGCAATTTTTCTTTTACCTGCCCATTCATTTCATCTCCAGCAGTATGATTAACAATATGCTACCTCAAATCTGATTGGAAAATACTAAGAGATGCCACATGCATTTCCTGCACCTTCCTGTTGAGCACATGAGCAACCTTATTCTCTTTTCCCTTTACGTGCTTGATTTCGAAATCAAACTCACATAAAAGCTCCAGCCATCTAGCTTGCCTAGTATTTAGAGTATGCTGATCAAACAAATACTTCAGACCACAATGGTCTGTCCTTAGCTCAAATCCTCTTTCCATCAAGTAATGCCTCCACATCTTGAGAGCATGTACTATGGCTGTAAGTTCTAGATCATGAGTGGCATAGTTCTTCTCATGCTCCTTTAGCTTTATGGACTCGTAACATATCACGTGGTTTTCTTGCACAAGGACTCCTCCTAGCCCTTGTCCACATGCATCGGTACACACCACAAACTCTTTCTCTGGGTTTGCAACTTTCAATACTGGTGCATTGGTAAGAAGATTCTTCAATTGCTAGAAGCTTTCTTCACACCTCTGTGTCCATTCAAACTTTATCCCCTTCTTTTGCAAAGAAGTGATGGCATGTGCAACTTTGGAGAATTCTTCAATGAATCTCCTATAGTATCCTGCAAGTCCCATAAAAGATATTACATTTGTGACCCTTCTTGGAGTAGGCAAATTCATAATTCCCTTCAACCTTCTCAGGGTCCACAGATATACCCTCTTCTGAGATAATGTGACCCAAATACTGAATTCTATCTCTATAGAAGTCACACTTGCTCAGCTTTGCATACAATTGATGCTCCCCAAGAAATTGCAAAGTCAATCTCAAATTCTCTTCATGCTCTTCCTCATTCTTAGAATAAATAAGAATGCCATCAAGGAAAACAAGAACAAACTTGTCCAAATAACTGCTGAAGACACTATTCATAAGGCACATAAATGTAGCTGGTGCATTTGTGAGACCAGATGGTACCACTACAAACTCATAATGTCCATACCTTTTCCTAAAGGCTATCTTATGAATGTCTTCATCCTTGATTCTTACCTGATGGTAACCATACCTCAAGTCAATCTTGGAAAATACCTTTGCTCCTCTCATTTGATCAAAGAGGTCATCAATCCTAGGCAAAAGGTATTTGTTCTTCATAGTGACTTTGTTCAGTTGTCTGTAATCAATACACAATCTGAGTGTACCATCTTTATTCTTTACAAACAGAACTGGTGCTCCCCATGGAGACACATTCGACTTGATATACTTCTTCTCCAACAACTCCTGTAGTTGCATCTTCAACTCTAGCATCTCAGGTGTACTCATTCAGTAGGGTGTCTTGGACACTAGTGCTGCTCCTAGAACAAGTTCAATTGTGAAATCAATGTCCCTCTTTGGAGGAAGCCCTGGAATCTCATCAGAAAACACATCCTTGAATTACTGCAACAGATGAAAGTCTTCCAACCTAGGATTTTCATTCTCTGTTGCCTCCAAAATATGAGCTACATACAAATGACAACCTTTCCTACAGGACTTCTTCAACTGCATTGCTGAAATCTGCCTCACAAAAATCACCTTTGGAATACCTCTTACAACTATTGGGTTCCCTTCTTCATCCATGTATTCGAAAGTCTTATTGTAACAGTCAAGATTTACCTTGTGAGATTCTAACCAATCCATTCGAATGAGAACATCATAGGAACCAAGTGGTAGAACATTCAAATCTACACAAGTGACCAATCCATTCATAACCAATGGACATTTCTCTACCACTTCACTAACCTTTCTTTTAGTTCCAGTGGCTAGCTGAACTAACCAAGGCTTTCTATGCTTTACTTTCTTAAAAGCACAATTCTCCACTACTCTAGGAGTAATGTAACTATGAGTAGAACCAGGGTCAATCAAAATAGAAACAGATTGCTCAACAATCTTACCTACAACTTTAACCATAGTTGACTGGTGATTTTCTTGGCAGTCCTCCAGTGCTACATAAATCCTAGGGACGGCCCTTGCTACTTGACCCACTGTTTCTTCTTCTTGAATTTTATAAGCTGGCCTTGCACTCTTGTTCTTGAGTGGAAAATTCCTGCGCATGTGGGGTCCTCCACATTTCCAACATTGGAGAGGTTCTTTGTTCTGATGTGGCTCTTTAGGCCTTTCTCCCATCACTTTGGCTAGCCTCTTCTCAGCTTGTGATGATTTCTTCTACTGATTCCTGAAATTAGAAGGTTTGAAACCTTTCTTCCTTTAATCAAAATTCTCATTATTTTTGTCCTTCCATAACTTATGATAATCAGGTTTCCTTTGCTTTTCTCATAGCAATACTTAGCTTTCCTTATTGCTTCTTCAATAGTTCTAGGTTCATGTAACTCAATTCCGTCTTTGTAAGACTGAGGCAATCCACTCAGGAAATGCTGGATCTTCACTTTTTCATCTTTGATGTACTTGACATACCTTAACAATTCCAATAACTTATTTGCATACTCTTCCATGGTCTGCTGTCCCAATCTAAGTTCATGGAACTCCTTAATTTTGTCATCATAATACCTGTCAGAGAGGTATTTCTACTTGAAATACTTCTTGAACTATTTCCAATTAAGTCTCCTTTCAATGATCCTCTTTACTTGCTTGAAGTGCTCCCACCAAATGGATATCCTTCCATTCAGAGTGAATATGGAAACCCTCGCCTTCATGTTTCTCGAATAATCATGAACTTGGAAGTACTTCTTTATCCCAAGAATCCAAGCTTCAACCTCTTGTCTAGTCTTTACCTCACCATCAAATGTAGGAGGTTTATCCTTCTTAAATTCATCTCGAGAGCGATCCCTATGGTGCCTCTTTCTCTTTCCCTTGCGAGAAGAAGAGCTTGAGTCCCCACTAGATTCTTCTGAGTTAGATGCTCTACTAGAAGTCCTTCTTCTTCTTTTGGTATTGCTCTTACTGCCTTCTAGTTTTACTATACCCTGTCCCACGACTATCTTTCTTTCCATGTCTATCAAAATCTGCAACATAGCAACATTCAACTAATGTTGTTCTTCCTAGGCTTTAATCAAGCTTCTCATGTTGGCTGAAATATCTGGCGGTGTCTCTTGGAATCTCCTTCCATTAGACTCTATGTCATCATTTCCAACTTGGACATTTTCCCCCATGGCATCTCGTGCACGCTCGTAGGATTCCTGAGCATCATATTCATCATGGGTTCTCATGGCTGAACCACAACTTACCTTACTGAACCGCACTACCTGGAATACTGCCCTTGAAGGCAACTATGATTCTGCAAAATGTGTTAGTATCACAACTGTTAGTTGCATATCATTTATACAAATCAGAATTACTTACCTTCTCTTGGAAAAATTATACAATGACAACTTTTCCCAAAGCACATAATTTCTTCCTCAAAGAACAACTATCTTAGGGGGACGGTAGGGGTCAAGGGGGCAATGCCCTCATTTTTTTTTTGGTAAATATTTGATTTTCGTGAAATCTGGCACATAAGATCGCTTCCATTTTTCTCCTTTTCAGCTCTATAAATCCACTGAAAAACTGCTGAAAATCTGCTAAGAATCTGCTTTTCCCATTGAAAAAAACTTAGATTTTTCCATCCGATTGGAGCCCTTCCCATCTAGTCATCCGATGTATCAGGTCACTCTTCCTCTATCTTTCGATGCCATATCGGGTCGATCTTCCTCTGTCATCCGATACCATATTGGGTTGATATTCTTCTTTCTGCCATTGTGTTGGATCCTTTCCGGCGAGCCTTTTCAACACCTCAGCTCTTCCTAGCCGACACCTTCATCTCCTCCCAGCTGAGACCTTCGGCTCCCCCCAACTGAAACCTTCGGCTCCGCCTAGCCGAGACTTTCGAAAAAATTTAAACTTAGAAAAATTTTCAAAATTTTGTCTCCACTTTGGTTTCTTTACTTGATGGACTCAGCTTAAGTCCTCCAATGTATCAGATATACTTCCTCCTAAGTTATCCGACATATCGGATGGAATTCAGCATAAGTCATCCGACGTATCAGATGGACTTTAGCCTAAGTCATCCGATATTTCCCATACTTAATTTTTTTTTTTGAAATTTTGAAATTCTCCCTGAGTTTCACATTTTTCCTCTGCTGGGCAAAGGGTAACCTTCCTTTGTCACTACTTCTTCATGGCCCATTGAGGCCCATGCTGCAACGTGTGCTATGATACCACACTGTAACGTCCCCAACCCTCCGACCGACGAAGAGGACGCTACCGATGCTGCTATCAATCCGGGAAACTAGCCCCATGAACATACACATAAAGATTGAAATGCTTTGAACCAAAACATGCATACATTATTACCATACATTGGAAGAAAAATCATACATTCAATGATTTACCATGTTCAACATTTTCATTAAACAACAAATACAATGGCAGATATGAAATAAACAAGAATATCGATCTTATGAGGAGGCTCGTCCTGCAACTAGCTATGTCGCTACAACATTCCACCCAACCATAGGCTAGTGTGGTCCTTAATCTCTCAACAACACTGCCACTCCAAGCTAGGCATGATTCCCACAAGGAATAAGGAAACTAAGCAGGCTCACATATAGCCAAGGATACCTAAAAATTCAGCCAAGCCAACACAATTGTGTTTATTAGGCTATCAAGGAGCTGGGAAAAGCTAACTGCTAAGCTAGTGGGCTCCATGAAGAGATAAGGATGCCTACTCCAGAACTAGTTTGATTTCTAGGACACCCACACACACCCAACACAAGGAATCAGTCCCTTCTCTGTTGCACTGTCCCTCAGTCCCTGACTTCTCTTCCAATGCTATTCAGGGGGTGTGGAGAAGAAATCCAACCCTCTAGCTCTGTCTCTAAGGATCCCAAACACACTAGTTTTATCAAGTAGACCAAACCTTCATTCCCACTCCAAAACTGTCCAAAGACCAACCAGTGCATACACACAGAAAAACCGAGCAATTCGCAGCCTTGGGGAAGAAAAAGGGAATATAGTGATACCCAGCTTAGACTGAGCAAGATGATCCCAGAGTTGTTCTTGGTCCTAACGTGTCCAAAACAAATCAGCAACAGTCCACACTCGTGGGGAAAAAAAAAACCATGATTCATCCATTGAAAACAATGGTAAAGACACAGCTCGATGGGGAAGGGAATCAGACGTAACAAACTCTCAGCGTGGAGATGGATTCGTACACACAGACCCACAAAACATGTAAAGTGACTACACATAGCAAAATACAAAAAAAAAGATTTACACATAGAAAACTTCCATCCATTTTTGAGAGAGCCCAACATGGATGTCTGGTGATGAGGAAAATGTCCAAGACTCAAAATCTTGAAAAACAAATGAGAAACCACACAGCCAATTCATGAAGGTAAGGCCACTCTCCCAGATCTAAGTGTGAGGACCAAATGAAGAATGCGGTCGTCTCTTCTCCTCCTACCCACGTGAGGATGAATGAGCTCCCTGGTGGAATGTGCATGTGGGAAAGGACTAACAGTCCTGCCACACACCACTACCCATGCAATAACTTCCCCCAACTAACATCAAAGGATTTAATTTGGTAGTTGAGACAATAATAATACAAAAAGGTTGTTGAATGAGACAATGGATAAAGGGTGAGTAAGACAAAATATAGGTGACAACTAAATGGGTTTATCAATTGACATTTGGCTTTTCCCCATGGCCCCAAGGGTTAAATATTCCCCCCTCCTTATCCTCAGGAATATCATGCCCTTTTCATTATGGTTGCATTGACATAGTTGGTTGTGGGTCTTTTTTATTAAAATGCATATTTACATGATGCGAAAATTATAATGTGTCAGCTAGCACAAATATACCATTGGCAATGGTTTTAATCCCCGAAACATAAAACATTGAATCGATGGTATGGATTTTTCCTTTAGCTCCACACCACGATTAATTACAATATATACATCAAATACATTTTTAATGCAAATGGGGTCAAAACCAGGGTGTTACACCTTATTAGGTTTTTCCTTTCACAGTTCAGTTTCAGACTTTAGTGGCTTAAATTGTTCTTGGGCTCGATGTTATAGCAGCGTGGGAGAGAAATTGCTACTGTGAGAATGTTAAATTTTCATATGCTTAACTAAGACATCAGCATATCATTTCATTTTTCATAATAAAAGCATATAAAACAGGATCACTAAAAGAAACAACATCACAAGAACAACACAGATTTATCCTGGGAAAACCCTAAAGGGAAAAAACCAGCAAAATCTTCCTCAATATAGATGCCCCAAAAAGGGAAAAAAGTAAAACCAACAAGGAGATCAAAAACCTGATTCTCCTCCTTCTCCAGCAACTTCTCTCCTCCACAAGTGCGCTATTCCAAGTGAGTGTGTGTGTATCAAGTGAGGAGCACTACACCTCTATTTATATTCATCCGTTCACTTAAAGTTTACTCAATTAACATGTCGGCTTAAGTTAACTCATGTAGGCTCGAGTTACACATATAGGCTCAAGTAACCACACTGGGGTGCTGATGACCCACCTTTACAATTTGAGGGGACTACCTCATGACTCTTATTAGTTCTTTCGATTAGGAGCATCGGGGTACAATGAAATACAAATGGTTCTCCCGGTTGGACCATTGGGGACCACAAACAAAAGATACATAAAGAATATTCTTCGAAGTTACAATATTTCAACACTCTCCCTTAACGAGAAGGGTATTCTACATCAACAACAACAAGAGGAGAGATGGGGGACATCATAAACATCAGCAGGGTAACACATCTATAAATCATTGGAAGCTTTTCAACATCATGTATTCTTCATGTTCAATCTTCAGTCTTCATCATCAACAATATCTTCAGTCTTTGATCAGCAACATCTTCAGCATTTTGATCTTTCAATTAGCAACGACATCTTCAGCACTTGGACCTTTCGATCAGCAACATCTTCAACACTTTGACTGTTCGATCAACAACAACATCTTCAGCATTTTGACCTTTCAATCAGCAACATCTTCAGCACTTTGACTGTTCGATCAACAACATCATCATCAGCATTTTGAACTTTCGATCAGCAATATCTTCAGCACTTTGATTTTTTTTTTCGATCAGCAACAATATCTTCAGCATTTTGTCCTTTTGATCAGCAACATCTTCAGCATTTTGAATTTTTGATCAACAACAACATCTTCAGCACCTTGACCTTTCGATCAACAGCAACATCTTCAGTACTTTTACCTCTCGATCAGTAGCAACATCATCATCATCATATTCTGATCTGTCGATCATAATCATCATCACATTCTGATCTTTCGATCAGAAACATCATCAACATACTCTGATGTTTCGATCAGAAACATCATCATCATACTCTGATCTTTCGATCAGAAACATCATAGTCATAGTGCGTCATCATCATACTCTGATCTTTTAGATCAGTACGTCATCATCATCATACTCTGATCTTTCGATCAGAAACATCATAGTCATAGTGCGTCATCATCATACTCTGATCTTTTAGATCAGTACGTCATCATCATCATACTCTGATCTTTCGATCCGTATGTCATCATCATCATTAGCAACAACCTGCAATCCACAACTCAAAGACAAAAAGTCTTTGGATCACTTTTGGACTTAAAGTCCAGGGATGATACAATCCCACCACATTCTCAACAACCGAAGTTACCGGATTGATTACGGGAGAATCAGTCCCTATCACTTTAGGACTAAGTCCAAGGACGATGCAATCCTACCACATTCTTGACAACCGAAGTTACTGGATACAATTACAGGATAATCACTCCATATCACTTTAGGACTTGAGTCCAAGGATGATGCAATCCTACCACATTCTCGACGACCGAAGTCACCGGATACAATTACGGGATAATCACTCCCTATCACTTTAGGACTATGTCCAAGGATGATGCAATCCTTCCACATTCTCGAGGACCGAAGCCACCGGATTGATTACGGGAGAATCAGTCCCTATCACTTTAAGACGATGTCCAAGGATGATGCAATCCTACCACATTCTCGACGACCGAAGTCACCGGATACAATTATGGGATAATCACTCCCTATCACTTTAGGACTATGTCCAAGGATGATGCAATCCTTCCACATTCTCGAGGACCGAAGCCACCGGATATATTATGGACAGATGTCCCAGGATGATACAATCCCTCTTCATTCTCGAAGACCGAGGTCTCCGGATCACTTTAGGGAAGGTTCCCAAGGATGATACAATCCCTCTTCATTCTCGAAGACCGAGGTCTCCGGATCACTTTAGGGAAGGTTCCCAAGGATGATACAATCCCATCACGTTCTCGATGATCGAGGTCACCAGATCTATTATGGACAGATGTCCCGGGATGATACAATCCCTCTTAATTCTCTAGGACCAAGGTCTCTAGATCACTTTAGGGAAAATTCCCAGGGATGATACAATTGCACTGCAACATCACTACTCCCCCTTTCGAGGAAGGTCTTTCCAAACAACACCAAGATTGACTCGAAAGTGTTCGAACTCTACTCGAGGCAGAGGCTTCGTCGGTACATCATCATCCAAACCATCATCATCTACATCTTCAGTATCTGAATACTGATCTATCACCATTTGTATATCCAGTATGTGAATACTGAAAGCATCATCATCTATATATTCAGTATAGAAATACGGAATCACCATCATTTGTATCTATAGTATGTAAATACTAAAATATCATCTATATCTTCAGTATGGGAATACTGAAATCATCATCATCTATATATTTAGTATAGAAATATTGAATCACCATCATATGCATCTATAGTATCATCATCTGCATCTTATCTTGTATGTAGAAATATCGGATTTCTACGTGTTACGTCGAAACACAGGGTCCTTTGTCATCACAACTATAGTTATCATATGGAATCATTGTAGTGTCCATCTTCAGGTCAAGGAGACCTGATATCAGCTTCTGAAGCCATATGGCTTCACAACTTAGTAGAGCAATCTGCTATGTATTCTGCTTCAACCGTGCTAAGAGAAACACTAGACTGTTTCCTGCTAAACCATGAACTCATAGCAGACCAAAAGCATATACCTGATGTGCTTTTCTTGTCTAAGATACTTCTAGCCCAATCTGCAACTGTGTAGCCATACAATCTATACTCATGGCTACCATCATAGTATAGACCAAAGTCTATAGTCCCTTTCAGATATCTCATCACATGTTTTGCAGCTACTAGGTGAACCCGTCTTGGTTGAACAAGATATTGACTTAAGGTGCTCACAGCAAAACAAATGTCTGGTCTGGTATTTGTTAAGTACATCAGCGACCCAATGATCTGTCTGTAGTGAGTCACATCCACTAACTTTAATGAGTCATCAGCTAACAGCTTTAGGTTGGAGTCCATGGGTGTGGCCATGACTTTGCATTCCAACATATTGAATCTCTTCAATATCTCTACCACATACTTTCTCTGGTTGAGAAAGATTCCTTCTGAAGTTTTCCATACTTCTAGACCTAGGAAATAATGCATTAACCCAAGGTATTTCATCTCAAATTCTTCTACTAGTTTCTTCTTGCTTTCCATGATCTGTTTCCCATTCCCTGTCAAGAATAAGTCATCCACATATAGTAATAGAATGACAGGTACATCTTATACAACCTTGTAGGAAAGGTTAGGATCGACTTTGCTCTTGGCAAAGCCCATGCTCATCAGGAAACTATCTATTCTTCCATACCAAGCTCTGGGAGCTTGCTTCAGGCCATAGAGTGCCTTCTTCAACTTGCACACTTGATTCCTTCTGTCTTCAACTTCAAATCCTCGTGACTATTCGATGTAAAACTCTTCCTCAATCATACCATTAAGGAAGGCTTGTCTTTACTTCATCATGGAAGAAACTACCATGATAGTTTTGAAGGAAGTGTACCTTGCTTCCTGGAGTAAGTGTCTCTTCAGAATTAATTCCCTCTTTCCTCTAGCCACAACTCTTACCTTACTTCTATCAGCAACATATCTTATCTTGCAAATCCATTTGGAAGATACCACATTCTTGCTTTCTGGTTTGATTACTATATCCCAAACATCATTCTAGTATCATAACATCTTCTATGAGTTTGTCTTCTCAGGTCATCAACATATCCTAGTCTTTTGCATTCAACCTTGAAGGTTGGAACCTACTTTACTCTTGGTAAAGTCTTGATCCATCACAAAGCTATCCATCATGTCATACCATGTCGAACTCAGATATAATTTTCTGTAGTCACTCCCCCTGAAGTGGAGTATCATCTTCCCTCTTCATTCTGTACAGGTGGTTCTATGCTTGACATATACCGGTCAATAGAGAATGTCATGTCCTAGTCTATTCTTTATGGGGAGAATCACGAACCTTTCTTTGTACACTTGTTCCATCATATCGTATACATCATTCCCCATGATCAATTGTTACTCTTTGATCATAGCTTCTTTTATAGCATTCTTTTCTTCATCTTGAGTTATCTCTTGTACCCATGGTGGTCTTTATCCTTCAAGGTGGATCTACCATTCTCTGAAGCTCTTTCTTCCGTCATGGTGTCTCTGACCTTGGGAGCTTCAGATTCATGTTTATTGGAGTGAATCTTGAATTGTCATCACTTGTTCTTCGGAACAAGTCTCATCCTTCTTTTCTTGTAGCAGGTTGTTCATGACCTTTCCTACAATTCAAATGTACCAGTTTCATGGTTAGAGATATTTCATAAAACATATGTATAACGACAAATTCTTATGCATCATGCCACTATTTAGTTAATACAACATTCATCCATATCTCACATAATCTTTCTAGATGCCTTCCATCTCTACCATGACATTATTGAGATTGTGCACTAATCCAATATGTCAGCAAAGAGATTTGATAAGTAGCAATGGAGAGTTGTATAGCACCATGAGCTACTTACCCATCACATGCATATTAGTAGTATACAATCATTAATGCAAACAATCTATCATGCATAACACATCACTGAATATAATCAAATGTATAACAAAACAATATCATGAAATGACAATTGAATACTTATCTTTATTTGTTTCATGGGTATATTCCTTCTTGATTCTTCAACTTTATCATATTCTTCATTCATGATAGCATCGTTTCTTATCCAAATGCTGAGGTGGATAAGAAGTTCTTCAAGAGTTGAGATCTTCATATTCCTCATTGATTGAGGGATCTTCTTTGGAAGATGAGAGCTTGATCTTTAGAGACGAGATTCTTCTTCTTCCCAAAGTTTGCTGAAAGTAATCAATTCCTTCTGGAACACATTCCTTGAATGAATGAATTCCATGATCCTGGGAGGCCATTCAAGGTGACCATCACCACTTCTGCATTCTTCACTTCTTCTTCAGCTGGTTTCTTAAGGTCATATTTCGATCTATGTTCTTCCCTTCAAATAGCTTGGTCAAGGAATCAAACCTCATCGATGTCTTTAGGGAAGACACTTGTAGAACAAGTTGATTCGAGACTGAATCATCAATAATCTTCTGGGCTTTGACCAAGTTCTTCTTGTGAAAGGCTTCTAGCCTCATCTCCCTCTGAAACTGGAACCTCTATGCTCATGAAGGTGTCCAATCCATTTTCTTCAGAGAGATCATATACTTGTAGGCTTGGAAGTTGTCAAATTCACCAAGTTTATCATCAAGCTTATGTGATAGATCACTTTGAAATGAGAACCTCAAATGAACATAGCAAAGGATTAGACCTTACTGATTTGAGGTGTCCGTCCTGGTTCTGGAGTTGGCTGATCTAAGGTTTGTAACAGAAACCCTAATTTTTAAAACTTGGAATCTTTCAGATCTGATTGGATATACAGATAGATCTCTTCAAATGGAGCTGTCCAATGTACTCCATTTCTGAAAACAGTGGAGGGAAGCTCCCGGAACAGGAAGCCCTAATTTTCCAATTTCTTCTGCAGAAATGCCTGTTACTATTTCTGTGATATCTCTGACATTTATGCTCCTCTATGTCTAAAATTTTTTATTGAGGTAACCTCACATGTCCCTGATCCACCACCATAGGTCTCATTAGAATTTGTTTCACCATTTTGGATCTATGATCCTTTTTCCAAGGTGACCTGTTACAGGACTGTTCAGAACAGAGAAGTTGTACGGCATGCCACGTGTCACTGGTTCATCTTCTGATTCTAATATTTGGAACACTGAAATTAAATTCCGTGCCCTTTCTTGAACATCTTTATGAATTCCATTTGGACCTCTGTATCCCAAGATATTACAATTCTCCCCAGCTGTCCTGTTTAGGGATGAATTCTGGAAGAGGCTGGAACCCTAACTTGGAGAGAACATATCTCCTAAAATACATAGAATATGAGGATGAATTGTGGATACAGTGTTCATCAGGATTGTATCTTAGACCCATGCAATTTTCAGCTCCTGATCCTTCGCCAATCGCGTAATATAGTGAATGTACCAAAACGTAGCAGTTTTAGTATTTAGGGTTTTTCTAGCTCGGGGTCAAACTAGGGTTTTACTTTCCCGAAGATTCACCCAACCAAAAATATTGATATAGGTCTCTAAACTTCGGTTTTGATGAGGAGAACAATCCTATGCTGGTCTCACTCAAAAATTCCTCTTCTGTAGAAAGCCCTAATTTCCACATCAAAAATTGAAAATGCTTGGAATCGAATTCCGCTTCGACAAAATGATGCACCCTTCAAAGGAGAGTCAGCCTAGCCTTCTTTTGCTGATTGATTGTGGAGAGAGAACCAAATAATAAGAATCTCTAGCTTCTGTAACTTGTGAAAGTTTCCCTATTTAGGTTAGCTCTAATACCATGTTAAATTTTCATATGCTTAACTAAGACATCAGTATATCATTTCATTTTTCATAATAAAAGCATATAAAACAGGATCACTGAAAGAAACAACATCACAAGAACAACATAGATTTATCCTGGGAAAACCCTAAAGGGAAAAACCCAGCAAAACCTTCCTCAATATAGATGCCCCAAAAAGGGAAAAAGGTAAAACCAACAAGGAGATCAAAAACCTGATTCTCCTCCTTCTCCAACAACTTCTCTCCTCCACAAGTGCGCTATTCCAAGTGAGTGTATGTGTATCAAGTGAGGAGCACTACACCTCTATTTATATTCATCAGTTCACTTAAAGTTTACTCAATTAACATGTCGTCCTAATTTAACTCATGTAGGCTCGAGTTACACATGTAGGCTCAAGTAACCACACTGGGGTGCTGATGACCCACCTTTACAATTTGAGGGGACTACCTCATGACTCTTATTAGTTGTTCCGATTAGGAGCATCGGGGTACAATGAAATACAAATGGTTCTCCTGGTTGGACCATCGGGGACCACAAAAGATACACAAAGAATATTCTTCGAAGTTACAATATTTCAACAGAGAAAAATTAGGACGTGGAGCCATTGATAAGGAGAGAAACAATTTGTGATACTTGGAGAAGCCACTCCACAAAGGAGGAGAGGCTCTGCTATTGTTCTCCATGTTCAAAGGAGTTGCTTTTTGTTGTAAAAAGAAGAGCCGACTGCAGCTCCGTGGAGATCGATGTGTAGAGGAAATCCTGTGTGGAGTCACTAGTAAGGGTGTTGTACCTCTCAACAACATTTGTGAACAATATTTAATAACTGTCTTATTGAATTTAATATTTATTCCTCTCGGCTTTGGAATATAGGTAGTAGAATACTGGAGCTCTTCTTCACATCAAGGACGTCTCCAGGTTGGAGAGGGAGCATTTTCTTGTGCTTGTCCCACCCACTGTGGTAAGTTACATTCCCTTCAAAGAGCTAATTCCCTTTAAGGAGCTCTTGGATAGAGTGATAGTTTTTTAATGTTTTCAAACCTTAAACCTAGACTAAATTTTTCCTAGAAGTTTAAATAGATATTTACTGATATTTACTGAAGGAGTGGGATCCTAAATTGTAGGAGTATATTAGCATTGGTTTAAATTTGGATCGTATTGGGTTGTTAAAGACAATTTATGAATAAGACCTGAATTTTTTTTTATGCCCATTATGTTGGAATTGAAACACAGTGGCTCTAGATTTATATATTCTAAAACTGATTCTTATATAGTTTATATTTCCATCATACAAGTTATGAATAAAAATCACAACAATATTGTGTTTTTAGTACAATCAATTGTACAAATACTTAGACCTCCACCTCCAGGACTTGTGACATTTCCTAAAGATGCAAATATTCAATTTGTTTTCATTAATTCATAGAGGCTTAGGAGCCTATATAGGATCACATAGGTATTTGAATATTCCCACTTGATTTATAGGAAACCATTTGAATATAGATATATATTGATTTCTTACATTTTTGTTAAATTGGGCCACAAACTCTACAGTCTACTTCAAAATTTGGAGTAACCATTTCAGGACAAGATCCTGTTAAACGATGCATATCAAGAGCACTATTAAGAGCCAACAGTAAAAAATATTGTCAACAGTGTCGCATTCCAGGTACTTCAATTTTTTAAAATCTCCCCTATTTTACCAATTAACATGCGTGTTGATTTTTTTTAACAAAACAACCGTTACCACTGGAAAAAATTATCACAAAGGCATATTTTGTATGGTATTGGGGTTGAAAAAGGCCACACTAATTCCTATACAACATCTTCAATGTTGGCCTATTTTTAGTACAATGGATTGGGAGGAGATAATTCTTGACTAGCTGACTTTACAGATAGCAGGGTTTGTTTTAACATTCATTGTTGAACTCCTAGTAGGAGAAACCCTCCATATTTTAGTTTTTTCTAGTAGCCCTACACCCTTTATAAAAAAGGCCCTCTCAGTTTTTTTTCATTTTTGAGTGGATGATGTTGATGTATTTGTAAATTCAGAATGTATTCATCTATGTATCTTATGTATTGTAACCCGATGTTTATCTGGGATGTATCTATAATATAATTGAGTCATTTTGTCATGCCCTGATGTTTTGATCGGGAGAATCAATAATGTAAATAAGTCATGTCAAGTCATAGTGGGTAACCCTTCGATTGTGTAAGGGTTAAAGTCCCCGCAGTTCCGGGGCACTAGGGTTATTAGACTCTCCAAGTAGAGGTCGGCCCTAGTAGGGTTTTAGTCATGCTGGGATTAGTATAAATAGAGATTTGGGATCTCTATTTATCATACAAGTCATACACACTCAAGTGTAGCGCATAGTTGAGGAAGGAGAAGTTATTGGGGCTAGACAATAAGAAGATTACTGCTGTTGGGAGATCACTTACTATTTTGGGGCTTTTACTATTTTGGTGTTGATTCTATCTCTAAGGAAGTTGCGGGATTTTTCCATTTATGGTTTCCCCGAGGATAAACATTGTGTTCATTGTCTCTTGTGTTTGATTGCTGTGCTTGTTAATATCTTAGTAAAGATCCTAATATAATGCTAGCTTAATGATGAAATTCTAACATGGTATCAGAGCTAACCTGAGAAGAAGACACTGTGCAGATGCAGGAACTAGGGCTTCCTAGTTTTTGGATCTTCCTCCATAGATTTTCAGCAGAAGTAAGGTGGAATAACTCTCCCCCTTAGGGTGCATCTTTCTATCGAAGAAGAATCCAATTATGAGGTTTTTCAGTTTTGGACCTGTCACTGCTGTCGAAAATTAGGGATTTTCACAGAAGAGGAATTTTTTAGTGAGCCCAGGCCTGTATTGATCTCCTCCCCAAACTCAAAGTTAGGGACAAATTTCAAGGCATTTGGAAGGACAGAACTCCGAAAAAGCAAAACCCTAATTTGCTCCTGAACCAGCTCTGCAAGATTTCAACTCAAGTTTCATATACGACATCTTGAACCTGGTAAGATCTAAAATATTTTGTATTTCCATTTGAGGTTCTCATTTAAGATGTCTCATCATACCAAGCTTGATGAAAAGCTTGAGGGAGCTGAAAAATTCTGAGCTTGGAAGTATAGGATCTCCCTAGTCCTGGAAGAGAATGGATTAGATTCCTATATCAATGAGGTTCCAGTCCCAGAGGGAGATGAGGCTAAGGCCTTGCATAAGAAGAATATGGTTATGGAAAAGAGAATCATTGCTAATTCTATCAAGGATCATCTCATACCACAAGTATCCTCCATTAAGACACCTAAAGCTATGTTTGATTCCCTAACCAAATTGTTTGAAGGGAAGAACATTAACAGGAAGATGACCTTGAGAAACCAATTGAAGAATGTGAAGATCTAGAATGCTGAGACTATTCAGTCTTACTTTACAAGGGTTTCTTAGATCAAAGAGCATCTAGAATCAATAGATGAAGAAGTGGAAAATGCAGAGATTGTGATGACCACCTTGAATGGTCTCCCAAGATAATGGGACTCTTTCATTCAAGGAATCTGTTCCAGAAAGAAGTTAGTTAAGGTCAGCAAGCTATAATGCTCTCAAGAATAAGCTAGGATAGAAGCTCAAGAAGAGAAGATGGGTAGTGAAGATCAATCCCTCACATTTCACTCCAAGAAAAACAGGAGGAACAATTATCAATCCAAAGGTAAGACCTCACACTCTAGAAAAGATCTAAGTACCATTAGATTTTACACATGTGATGAAAAAGGTCACATATCCAAATTTTTCCCTAACAAAATAAATCTAAGGAAGAAGGGAAACAAGAGAAGACATCATGCCCATGCTGCAGAGGATGATGAACCTTCTTCAAAGAGAATCAGACAAGAAAGTGATGACTCTTCAAGTGAGGATGAATATGTACTGATCTCCACTCTCACGGGAACTGTTTCACATGGAAGCAATGATTGGATTATAGACAGTGGTGCTTCCAAGCATATGATGGGATTCAAAGAATCATTTGTAAAGCTATCTAAACATGAGTCACCTCACAAGGTGAAACTTTGGGATGAATACCAGTATCTAATAAAAGGTAGTGGTGAATTCTTCTATAAACTAGACTCTGGAAAGTTTTTGAAGATGAATAATGTTTTATTTGTTCCAGGTCTAAAGAAGAACCTCCTCTCCATATCTGCATTGGACTCAAAAGGAATGAGGGTTTCTTTTGTATATGGCCAAGTTATCATGTGGCAAAAAGGAAAGACTTTTGATGATGCAATTGTGATTGGAGAAAAAGAAGGAGGCTTATACAAGTTGAAGAGCCAACCAGATGAAGATTTGGTTCATGACACAGTAGAACCAAATGAATTATGGCATAGAAGGCTTGCACATGTGCATTACAGAGCACTACCACTTGCAAGCAAAGCTGTTGAAGGTCTTCCAGAAATACAAACAAAACATGAAGGGGTCTGTAAGGGATGTGCGAAAGGAAAGAATACAAAGAAGACATTTCCAAGTAGCAAAAGTAAAGCAAAATAAATCTTGGAAATCATCCACTCCGATGTGTGTAGACCAATGTCATCAAACTCACTAAGCAGGTATGTGTACTATGTTTCTTTTATTGATGAATTTTCTAGGAAGACATGGATTTACTTCATGAAGAATAAAGATGAAGTGTTTAGCAAATTCAAGGAATTCAAATCTTTGATCGAGAACCGGATTGAAAAGAAGATCAAGACTTTTCGATCAGACAATGGTGGAGAATTCACTTCAAATGAGTTCAAGGAATTATGTAAGGACTCAGGAATTAAGACGGAGTTGTCTACTCCTTACAATCCACAACAGAATGGGGTTGCAGAGAGGAAGAATAGAACCATCATGGAAGCTGCAAGAGCTATGCTTCATGACCAAGATCTTCCTATGCACCTTTGGCAGAAGCAGCCAGAACAACAGTGTATGTATAGAACCATACTCCACATAGAGTACTCGAGAACAAGACTCATGAAGAAGTCTTCTCCGACAAGAAACCAGAAGTTAGCCATCTCAAAATATTCGACTGTCCTGTGTACATACACATTCCAAAAGAGAAGAGAACAAAATTAGATCCTTCAGGAAAGAAGGGTATCTTTGCGGGATACTCTGAAAGCTCGAAGGCTTACAGAATATACTTCCCAGGATTCAAAAAGATTGATGTCAGCAGGGATGTAACATTTGACGAAGATTCAGCCTACATCAAATCCAGAAAGAAACCTGCTAAAGAACCTGAAGAAGCAGAAGCTCCCAGGATTCATGATACAATCATGAACGAAGAAAATCAAGAAGAAGATCGAGAATTTGGAGAACCACAAAGACCTGTAGATCCACCATAGGAGAATAATCCTCACAAGAGGAAACCTGCTTGGGTACGAGAGATTATCCAAGGTGCAGAAAGATTTGGGGTTCCAGAAGAGAATCTCAGAGAAAGAAAAAGGACCAAATCATGTCCCAGTTATGTAGCTCTACTATCTGACTTCATTGATAAAGAACCTTCCAAGTATGAAGAAGCAGCAGATCAGAAAGAATGGAAGGATGCAATGATCGAAGAGTATCAATCGATCATGAAGAATGATGTTTGGGATGTTGTCCCAAGACCAGAAGGGAAGTCAGTAGTAACTTCCAAATGGATCTACAAGATCAAGCATGCTACAGACGGTAGCATTGAAAAGTATAAGGCAAGATTTGTGGCTCGGGGTTTTTCCCAGAAAGAAGGAATAGATTATGAAGAAATGTCACGTCCCCATGCCTCCGACCAGCGAGGAGGATGCAACTCAAGGTTTGACCAGCCGGGCTAAGAGCCCCATGAACACGTGAATTGCTAAAATTGCTGAAACAGAATGCTGAGAGAAAACACATTGCAGTAATCATGCACAAATGCAATTGTTTAACATACACAGCTATTGTTATTTATCATGCACAGATGCAATTGTCTATCAGGCACAGCGGAAACATCATACATTCTCACAAGCATTCATTCAACATTTTCATTGCGTTCATTAACAGTAAATAAGAGTGCAGGAGTAGAATACACGAGATCACTTATCTTAAGAGGAAATCCTTCTGCAACCAGCTACATCGCTGGAACTTTCCACCCAACCATAGGCCAACGTGCTCCTTAATCTCTCAGCAATGCTGCCACCCACGAGTTGGGCATGATTCTCCAAGGAATAAGGGAACTAGTAGACTTACACATAGCCAAGGATGTACATAACACAGCCAAGCCAACACAGTTGGGTTTATCAGGCCATCAAGGAGTTGGGAAAGGCTAATTGCTAAGCTGGTGAGCTCATTACAGAGCTACGAACACCTACACCAGAACTAGCATGACCTCTAAGACACCCACTCACACCCAACACAAGGAATCAGGTCCTTCTCTACTACACAGTCCCTCAGACCCTGCATTCCCTTCCAGTGCTATTCAGGGGTGGTGGAGAAGAAGGGAAGCCCTCTATCTCTATCTGTGTGGTTTCCAGCCACCAGGTTTATCAAGCAAAACTAAGCCCCCATCCTTGCTACTTACACAGTCCGAAGTCCATCCATTGCACTCATGCAATCATTCAGCTGTTACAGCTTGACAGGGATAACAAATCCCAAGTGGATTATACAGTCCCAAATGTATCAGTGGACATGGGGAAAGAACAACAGTCCCCAAATGTAATCAGCATACCTTACCAACATACACAGGGAAAAAAACAGTCCGTTTTACACAATCGAAGTCGCTGGGGGAAAACGTACGCAGACCATACTGGGGACGAATTTACAGTTTCCCAACCGGTGCATGAACATCCACAATGCCAAACCCACAAATCATCCCGTGAGTAAAGGATGGAACCACACCATTCTCAAATCTGTAGAGGAAAAACTGCGTGGTAAAACCAGGAAAATCCTGTGCGTGAGGGAATAACGAACAGGCAATGGTGGAGAATGAACAGACCATAGAGAGGATGCGAAATTGGACGTGCGTGAGTCTTCAGCACCGTCGTGGAGAGAAGAAAATGTCTGCGTGAGACCAAACCGCCAAGAGCCTGTGCGTGAGAAGAATCGGACAATGGAGATAATGCATGAGGATGAACATAACGTGGAGGTAACACGCAGTGGAGAGAGTGCGTGAGTGTTTCTTGCTGGTGGAGTGTGCGTGTGGGTGATGACTGACAGTCCTACCACCCCACTCCCAAAGATCATAACTGACTCAACCACCAGCAGCCTTTCTTAATGAAAGTGGTTGGAATAAAACAAGGTAAGAAGACACATGGATTTTCACCCTATTGGACAAAGTTGGACAAATTCCCCCACATCCTAATCCTTGGGAAAATCATGCCCCTTTCTCATTTTAGTTTCCGCGATCGTAGCTGGTCGGATTCATTTTATTAATTATAGATGCGTATTTACATGATGAAAAACATAATATATGCCGCATGCCCCGATATGCCATCGGTTACAATTTAAATCCAAAACATAGCATAACCGACCAATGGTGGGGCCTTGGCCTCTAGCTCCACACCATGATCATTTACAATATATACATAATCATATACATCTAATACAATGGGGTCAAAACCGGGGGTGTGACAAGAAACCTTTGCACCTGTAGCCAGATACACTTCCATTAGATTGGTACTTGATCTGGCTGCAGTAATGAAATGGAAGATACACCAAATGGATGTCAAGACTGCCTTCTTGAATGGTGTAGTAGAAGAGGAAGTGTATGTAGAACATCCACTCGATTTTGAGACACATGACAGAGAGTATCATGTGTGTATATTGAAGAAAGCCCTGTATGGACTGAAATAGGCACATGGAACATGGTACGGCAGAATTGACAGCTTTCTATCTAGTTTGGGCTTTACCAAGAGTAAAGCAGATTCCAACCTTTACTACAAGGTGGAAGGTGGAAACCCGGTGATACCCCTACTATATGTAGATGATCTGTTTGTGACAGGTATGAATGGGTTGATTGCTGATACAAAGAGAAAGCTTGCTGCTGAGTTCGAGATGAAGGACTTGGGAATGATGCACTATTTCCTAGGTATGGAGGTGTGGCAGACTATAGATGGAATCTTTATTGGACAAGGAAAGTATGCAATAGAGATCCTGAAGAGATTTGGGATGATGGACTGCAAGGCATTGACCAAACCTATGGCATCAAACCTGAAGCTATTGAGTGATGCTTCATCAGAGACAATTGATGTCACGATGTATCGTCAGTTGATTGGGTCCTTGATGTACCTGACGAACATGAGACCAGATATTTGCTTTGCTGTGAACACCTTAAGCCAATACTTGACAGATCCGAGACATGTTCACTTGACTGCTGCAAAGCATATTCTGAGGTACCTGAAGGGTACGGTTGATTATGGGCTCAAGTATAAGGTTGATCAAAATATTAACCTGGAGGGTTATGTTGATTCAGATTGGGCAGGAAGTGCCATCGATAGGAATATCACTTTAGGGTGTTGCTTCAGTATGGGATCAGGTGTGATCTCATGGTTTAGCAGGAAGCAATCCTGTGTGGCACTGAGTACAGCTGAAGCAGAGTATGTTGCATCCTGTTCAGCTAGTTGTGAGGCAGTATGGCTGAGGAAGATACTGTCCAATTTGTTTGATCTCCAGTTAGATGCTACTTGTATATACTTTGACAACCAGAGCTGTGTAAAGTTGTCCGAGAATCCAGTATTCCATGACAAGCCGAAGCATATTGAGATCAAGTATCACTATATCAGGGATATGGTGTAGAGAGGACCGGTGAAGCTCTAGTATGTGGCGACAGACGAACAAATAGCTGATGTGTTGACTAAGCCATTGGCTAAGGTGAAGTTTGAGTACTTCAGGGAGAAGCTTGGTGTTCTCCAAATTGAGGTTCCTCCCAAGAGGAAGTGATGTGTCCATGCTGTGCCATTCTAACATGGTGAGAGGATTGGTTCCTTCCATGATTAGATGTAAGTGCAGTGCCATTCCAACATGGTGAGAGGATTGGTTCCTTCCATGGTCGGATGTAAGGGCTGTGACATGGTGAGAGGATTGGTTTCTTCCATTGTTAGGTATATGTGGATGCCACATCTAGCATGAAAAAGGGATGGCTCTGTGAAGACATATCTAGTATGAAAAAGGACTAGCTCTGTGTAGATGACACATCCAGCATGAAAAAGGGATGGCTCTGTGGAGGCTCATCTAGTATGAAAAAGGACTAGCTCTGAGTCGCTGCCACATCTGTATGAAAAAGGACTAGCTCTGTGATGCCCTACCTAGTATGAAAAAGGAATAGCTCTAGGAAGGCTCATCTAGTATGAAAAAGGACTATCTCTGAGTAGCTGCCACATCTGGTATGAAAAATGACCAGCTCTGTGATTCCCTACCTAGTATGAAAAAGGACTAGCTCTGGGAAGGCTCATCTAGTATGAAAAAGGACTAACTCTGAGTACCTACCACATCTGGTGTGAAAAAGGACCAGCTCTGTGATGCCTCATTTGGTATGAAAAAGGACCAGCTCTGTGATGCCTCATTTGGTATGAAAAAGGACCAGCTCTGTGATGCCCTACCTAGTATGAAAAAGGACTAGCTCTGGGAAGGCTTATCTAGTATGAAAAAGGACTAGCTATGAGTAGCTTCCACATCTGGTATGAAAAAGGACCAGCTCTGTGATGCCTCATCTGGTATGAAAAAGGACCATCTCTGTGATGCCCTACCTAGTATGAAAAAGGACTAGCTCTGGGAAGGCTCATCTAGTATGAAAAAGGACTAGCTCTGAGTAGCTGCCTCATCTGGTATGAAAAAGGACCAGCTTTGAGATGATATATGCAGTATGAAAAAGGACTGGCTCTATAGAGGTTCCGATGATGAGAAGAATCAAGAGATAGCACCTGTGATGTTGCCGAGTGATGATCCAAATCGAGTGATGATGATCCAGATCCAATGATGATGATCCAGTGATAATGATCCAGATCCAGTGATGATGGCCAGTGATGATCCAGATCGAGTGATGATCCAGATCCAGTGATGATGCCTCATGATGATCCAGATCGGGTGATGATCCAGATCCAATGATGATGCCTCATGATGATCCAGATCAGGTGATGATCTAGATCCAGTGATGATGTCCCATGATGATCCAGATCGAGAGATGATCCAGATCTGATGACTAGAAGATGACTTGAAGTTGAAGATGACTTGAAGGCGAAGATGACTTGAAGACTCAGAAGACCTGAGATGCAGATGATGAGATGATCCAGTTGATACAGAGAAGAAGACCAGTGCTGAAAATTGTGTCGAAATAATACCTTCCTAGTTAAGAGGGAGTGTTGATGTATTTGTAACTTCGGAATGTATTCATCTATGTATCTTATGTATTGTAACCCGATGTTTATCTGGGATGTATCTATAATATAATTGAGTCATGTTGTCATACCCCGATGTTCCGATCGGGAGAATCAATAATGTAAATAAGTCATGTCAAGTCATAGTGGGTAACCCTCCGATTGTGTAAGGGTTAAAGTCCCTGCAGTTCCGGGAAACTAGGGTTATTAGACTCTCCAAGTAGAGGTCAGCCCTAGTATGGTTTTAGTCATCCTGGGATTAGTATAAATAGAGATCTGGGATCTCTATTTATCATACAAGCCATACACACTCAAGTGTAGCACATAGTTGAGGAAGGAGAAGTTATTGGGGCTAGACAAGAAGAAGATTATTGCTGTTGGGAGATCACTTACTGTTTTGGGGCTTTTACTGTTTTGGTGTTGATTATATCTCTGAGGAAGTTGGGGGGTTTTTCCATTTATGGTTTCCCTGAGGATAAACACTGTGTTCATTGTCTCTTGCATTTGATTGTTGTGCTTTTTATTCTCTTAGTGAAGATCCTAATATAATGCTAGCTTAATGATGAAATTCTAACAAATGACACATCATCTTGAGAGCACCACACACCATTTAAGAGGATGACATATTATCTTTATTTTTGTGGAGAAACCAAATCAAGGAAAGTTCTTCTTAAAGGATGCATACCAACGACACTAAGAGGAGGAAACAATCAAATATATTATCAACAATGTTTCATTCCAGACACTTCAAAATTTTAATATCTGCCCTATTTTACTTATTTACATCCCTGCTAACTTATTTTTAGAAAACCCTCTTTATCACTGGAAAACATTATCACAAAAGGCATACTTTGTATGGACTTCAGGTTGAAGGAAACCACATCAAGTCCTATGCAACATCTTCAAAATTTTCCCATCTTACGGTAAAATAGATTAGGAGGAGGATATTCCCAATCAGTAGATATTACAGACAATAGGTATTGTTTTAGCATCTATGAATGGCCTCCCACTAGCAAAACTGCTCCATGTTTTAGATTACCTAATATCTCTACAACCTTGACACAACAAACACATAATCAAACAAGATTTTGAGGAAATTCAATTTATTTGAGAAACAATTGTAGATCTAAAAGAAGAAAAACATAATTGAGATCTAGAGTCTTGTTTTAACAGTCAATGGTTGTTTAGTAATAGAGGGCTATTGCAGCTTAAGCAGAGGGAGAAGACAAGCAAAAAATATGGGTCTTAGAATTGACCAACATTCCTAGGACACCATCAGCTTCAAACATATCGCTTGATCCTAGACTTATCACATCTCCCAAAAAGCATTGGAAACAGATTACGATCAACTCGCCTAAAAAAACTAGGTTACTTGTCAGTGCAGATATTGGATATCTATGCAAAAATGACATGGAGCACAACTCATCCCAACTTCTTCAATTCACTTGTAACTTTCATTGGGATAATACAACAGAGAATAGGAGAGATATTGTGAGAGATAAGGACCTAATAGCAGTTGCAAGTATGCAACAAAGGTGCTGAAAGAAAGAAAAATTTGGGAATGGAGGAAAACAAGGACAAATGAAGAATTTAATGAATTATGCTTGAATTCTTCTTATTTGAAAGGAACTCTCATAGGCTATTATTTTTCTGTTTTTTCACATCTAGAATTTTTTGAATTCCAATTTGATATACAATAGGAGTTTATACCTCTGCAACATGTACTTGGGGAATATAAGTCTAATTCATTAATTATCTAGGATTTTGCATATACTTACCTTCTGGAGAAACTGTATCTAGTTGGGCTCTTATAAGTCGAATCCGACTCTCATTGTGAATGATAAAATATAATAATATTTAGATGATGAATACAATGTACAATAAGCTCACCTTTTATACCGCTTGATCCAATATAGTGAACGGTTACACCTTTTCACTAGTAACATAATAATGTAATTAATTATAATTAATAATATTTAATTATAATTAATAATATTTAATTATATATTTACAACATTGCCTTCCCCTAGGGAAATATTTTTCCTCAAAGCTTGAGTATTTTCCTAATGTCGTCCTTCACTCTGATTCGGTGTCGGTATTAGAATCATACAAGATTTTTGGTGTAGAGACTTTCATTTCTTTTCCATTGATGTTTCTGCAATGTATTGTTTGATTGTTCCTACATTTATGGCTAGGGGTCCAGTCATCACCGCATCGACGACATATGTTTTTCTTCTTTTTTCTATTATCAGATTAAATGTTAGATGACTTCGACCTACTTTCCATTTCATAGGCTTGTGATTGAGGTTTGTAACATTGATGGTTGGGTGACCAAGTATCTTCACAATACCTACATTGTGTCTCTTTTTCTTGTTTTCTTTGACTGGCGGTTGGAAGGTGGGTGCGGAAATGTGAAGGGTGATTGGGAGTGGAATCGTGAAGTGAGACGGTGAACAAAGCAGATAGAGACAGAGGAGCAGTAGATGGGGAGGGAATATGTGATGTGAGATGAGACAAAATCGATGTCAAAGGTGGGAGGAACTGAATCCGAGCTTACTCGAGGAGTGAAACTACTCTGATACCACTGTAACGGTCAAAAACCGTTTTACTATAAATTCTCAAACTTCCACTTTATAAAATACAAATAATCCATGAGTTGATAAAATATGATATGATGATAATTACATTGAGGCTCGCCTTTATAGGCTTGAGCATTTGTAGTGAACGGTTACAACCTTTCACTAGTAACCTAATAATCTAATTAATTATAATTGAAAATATTTAATTAAATATTCACAATGCCTTCACTTTTCCAAATGTGAAGAGGAGTTTTGTTTTTATTTGGTTTAGAGTTAATTCTACTGTTAGTTAGACTTAATGAAATGGGAATCAACTTAAAGGATATGAAAATATGGCTCTTTTTTTGGAAGCAAATGGAAGGTTTGAATATAAGTTTCTTGTGGCCTCATACCTGGGCATGAATCAACTGTCTTGGCATGAGTGCATCTTCTTGGACTGCCAATTGGATGGGCCCCATTGTGACATGGGACATTCCACCCCCTTCCTGTCAATGATTTTCTTTGGGTTTGTATTTTTATAGTTGATGGACTTTATTATTCACATGTTAGTCATTCTTATCAAGAACATCCTATGTTGATGGACCTATGAAAATGATTTTTTGGGTGTACCTATGTTCTTTGTTGTTCATTCAAAAAAAATTCCTAAAGAGACAACCGAACATCTCTCTCTCTCTATATATCTACTATCTCATCACACACAAATAAAAAAGAATCTGATGTCATTCATTCAACATAATCTTCACTAGGAAGCGAGTGTGTTGAGTTTAATTTCTATGAACGGGAGTTCCAAATTTTAGTGGGGAATGAATTTCATTACTGTAGTCACATTACTGTAAGAGGTGACAAACTTTAGGTATTGGATTAGTGGTAGTTTATGAAAAAAAGTACTTTTTAAACTAGGAATTAGTAAAACCAAGTTTTATAGATTGGCTTTTAAGAATTTAGACTATTCACAACTACAGAAAAATCATTACATAAAACCATAATCGAATTGAATTTATGAACAAAAATATTATTACATAAAATCATTACCTATCAATTCCAGTTTACATGTTTCCCCCATTTTAAAATTTTTCTCTATTTTTGTTTGCAGACATACATATTCATTTATAATATATGTCTCTATTTGTTTTGATAGAGTGATATTTGATATTTCTCCTAGTAGTTCCTATTGCAATGGAAGAGAGTTCATTAGCTGCACAAAGCAGAGCACCTATTTCCAAATAGGAACCCCCCATAGCAGTTCCAAAATCCTTTCAAAACAAGGAATACAAAGATGCAAAGAAGGATTTTGAAGCCAGGCTAAGGGCAGTAGTCAAATGCACTCAATCATATAGTTGGGGAACAAGTGACACAACTGGTTCAAAGGTTTTGTTTTTCCCTTACTGTAAGATGAAAAATATAGGGAGCATAGCAAGAGTTTAGTGGCATGTGCCTGGAATGGGGAAAAAGGAACAAATAAGTGTATGCAACAATGTGCCTAGTACAGAGAAAGCTTCGGTACAAAAACAATTTAATGAACTAGAAAAGTTGAAACAATTTGATGAAGGTTCAATTCAAACCAACAATTCAGCCACTGGAGAAATGCTAGGTGGTACACAAACTTCTTCTCAAATTCATGCTTCTACTTCCCATCTTAACAACCTATCGGATGCAAAAGGGAGAGGAAATCTTGATGCATATGTTGGGCAATTTTTTTTTACAAATGTCATAGATTTTAATGTTTGTAGGTCTCCTTATTGGAAGGACATGGTCAGATATCTAGTTAACACTACCCCTAAAGGTTACAAACCTTTGAGGTATGAAAATATGAGGATAGTAGTGTTGTCTGAAGAGAGGGCTCGGATTGAAGCTAGATTTCATGAAATTAAATATGGTTGGAAGGACTCTGATATCTCCATTGTTTCAAATGGGTGGGCGGATGTCAATCATCGTCCTCTTATAAATATATTGGTTTCTAGTCTGAAAGGGGTTATGTTTTTAAAATGTTATGACACTACATGGAAAACAAAAAATGGTCCATATTTGATGGGTCTCTTTAAAGAAGCAATAGATGAGGTGGTAAGAGAAAATGTGGTTCATATTGTTACAGATAGTGCCTCAAACAATGTGCTTGCTGGGGGTTTAAATGAGGATGAATATCCAATAATTTTTTGAACTCCATGTTCTATGCATTGCATCAAAATCCTACTTAAAGATATCAACAACATTACTTGGGTTGGAAAAACTGTAACTGAAGCAAAGATGTTACATATTTTTATTACTAATCATGCATCATCCATAGCAATTTATAGAAAACATGCCAACCTCCAACTTCTTCGATGCCCCGAGACTATATTTGCATATGCATTCATTGTGTTACAATGTCTGATCAAAGTGCATCAATATTTGAGAGAGATGTTTGTTTCAATGGATTGGCAGAGGTGGAAGGGTTCTCGTGTTGGGGATGGTCTACGAGTTGAGGAAATTATTATTGGCTCTTCTTCTGATTATTTTTGGAGGAGGGTGGAGGATATTGTTACCCTCATCACACCTATTGTTTCCACCCTTCACATGTTTAATAGTGATTGTGCATGCTTAGGGGACATGTTTGAGAGTATGTATCAAATGAAAGAAAAGATTCGTGACATAATGGAAGATGAAAATTCTAGGATTGACGGGGACACCCAGAATTAGGTGTGGGATCTTAGCCTTACAAGGTGGAAAATGCTTCAGAGTCCTCTTCATTCAATTGCATTCCTACTCACCCAAATGGTTTCACAAGAAACCATCTTCAGATGTAGAGGTGATGCAAAATTTGAACACCTTTATAAGTAGATGTTATGATCATGATGATTGCACTGCTTTACGGCTTGAGTTGGAAAGTTCTTGAGATCCGAGGGACACTTTGCAAATCGATTAAAAATGAAGAAATGAGAAACGGGAAACGAAATGAGACAATATGAACGGTACAAGAAACGAAGTTTAGAGGTATCACATTGAAAGAAATGAGGAGATAGAAAAATAACAAAAATGAAGGTTCTAGCATATATTCAGTTATAATTAACAAATATATTTTGTCGTATACCAACTTAAATTTAAGTTCATAGGAGATCCAATCAGTGATAAATTGAATTCATATATACTTAAAAGCATATCTTGTCTTTGAATTTCCATTACTAGTATGGCCTCTCGTAGCAGCACTAGATTATATATGTAGTACTATTTGTTCTACAAGACACAAGTAAACTAATAATTCTCTCTTACATTCCATCAATCCAAAAGAAATTCAAAGAATGATAAAATAAGTTGAATACAAAATTTGGTTATGAAGCAAAACCTCATTTATCCTCTCTAAAATATTAAGTTGAATCATAACAAAGTTCTAATATGTTATATTGAAGCATAACAGAGTCCCACATCAGCAACAATGAGTGGGAGAGTAGTTTAATTAAGTAGCAATATTTTTTTTAGTCAAGAAATATAGTCACATTGATCTAAGACTTTGATCTATTTTTAAAATGATTCAAATAATTATTTGAACAAGGTTCCATATATAAAACTCAAAACATGATAGAACTCTAACCATCATTGGATTTCAACTTAAAATTTGTTCTTACTCCATAATTTCCCAATGCCAAATACATTTTATTTCCAATGTCTTACATAATTCTAAGAATATGTTCAACTTTCGGTTAAATACAATGTTCACAAGAAACCTTCTTCAGTTGTAGAAGTGATGCAAAATTCGAACACCTTTATAAGTAGATGTTATGATTGTGATGATCACACTGCTTTACGGATTGAGTTGGGAAAGTTCTTGAGATCTAAGGGAAAATTTGCAAATGAAGATTGTGCATATAATAGAGAGAAACTTGGACCCATATACTTTTGGATACAATATGGTACAAGAAATCCCTTGCTTCATTAGTTTTCTATTCGCTTAATTTCACAGGTCTGTTCAACAATCAATACATAATACATAATATTAATTCCTAAATTTTAACCAATGTACATTCCTAAATTTTAATTACATAATATTAATTTTACTTCATAGGTGACTAGTTCATCTGCATGTGAAAGAAACTAGAGTGAATATGCTTTTATCCATTTGGCAAAGAGGAATCGCTTAGTCACACAAAAAGCACAAGATTTGGTGTTTGTACACGGAAATATATGTCTGCTATCTCAACAACAACTTGAGTACCAAATAGGGGCTACTAGGATGTGGGATTATAATGGTTCACAGGATGATGGAGATGATGATCTTCCACTGAAGGTGTGTTGGGTGTTTTATTGTCTTTCTTAATTCACCAAATATTTAATTATCAACTGAGGTTTACAAAATTATAGTGGACACAAAATATATGCTAAGGTAGAAGGGTTCCTAAGGTGTCGTGGAAATATTTTAACAAAGAGAAGATCGAAAGATATTTCAAAATGAAAAATCGAGTCAAACTACAGAAGTCCAACTACTAAGGTAATTAGACTGGGAAAAGACCACTAGATTAGAGAAGTATCAATCTATACTAATCGACACTATAAACAATAACTAGAATGATATATATAAACAAGAATATTCTAAGAAAGTAAACTACTCTTTATAGTGAAACCTATTAATTAATTATTCATCTTCTTAATATGGGAATTAGAAAGGCTACACACAAATACATAACTCTAACTATATGAAAACAAAAGATTATATTATCTGAGGAAGTATTACAACTACTTAATAGACCTAAGAAATTCAATAACTAAACTATACATGTGATTGACAATTATACAATAATTAAACTAAATCATCTAGTTCCATTCTCCTTGAGGATTTTGAGGATATGCATTCATTCTGATCGGAACTGGAGAAGGAGGTGTATCAAAATGGATTTCAAAAGAAACAAAGAAACTGAATGGAATTAAGTATAATTTAACTTCTACAAGTAGTTGTAAACTAAGGAGTGTCCAATTACAATTAATAGTAAACATTGTGATTTATGTTCTACCCATAAGAAAATGTTATCAACGACAAGAAGCAAGACTATTTTAACGATTACTTTAAAGTTGGAGTTATACTACTCTCGTATGAAACAAATGTAAGGGAATACAATATAATTTAGATGCAAGTAGAAAAATTAATAAAGATATTTACTTGAAAATAATTTACAATTTAAAAGCAAGTGGGAAACCTAATAAAGGTATCTTATTTTCTAGATCAACCCTATTCTATGAAATTTTTCTGTAACTATGAAGTAAGAAGGATAAATTTTATGATAGAAACGATGATCAAATTATAAATAACTAATGGGCCTTTTAGATAATATAATTAGAAAATTTAATTCTAAGTTCAATCTAAATAAGAATGAAGTAGACTAAACCAAGGATGCAGTTGACAAATTTTACAACAACAATAAATAAAGAAATTAGAGACAGAAGAAACACAATTCAAGAATAAACTAAGATAAAAAAAACGAAATATTAGAGTAATTATGGAACTTAATGGATACTTTAGGTGGTTTGAAGTAAGGTCCTAATTACACATATATAACTATTATTCAATTATAGAAGGTAATACATTCTGAAAACCAGGAAAACTGAACTTGAAATAATCATAAAAAAAATGGGGAATGTTAAAGTCTGAATGAAGGTCTGGATGGCAGTATAGACAGATAGTCTGAATGGCAGTCTGAATGGAGAAAAACAATGTAAATTATGAAATAGAGAACCTAGTTGATCCTAACATCAGTTGATTTATGCATATGAGTTTGTAATGTAGAAAACAGTAACAAAGCTTATCTAACAATTGAAACAACAGAAGAGTAACTTGTGTTAATCTATAGTTAAGAAGAGAGATTATTTCCTATTGTTTAATGAGACAAACAAAAAGATGACTGAAGTTAATCTACATCTAAACAGGAATTGAGAGAGAGTTGAATATAACTGCAAACTAATCCTAAGATATTAAACTCTATCTAATTGCAAATATAAAACCAATAAACAAGCTGAAAAAGAAGATTGAATGACTATGCATAACTGGTCACTTTTAATTCTGGAAATGGAAACTATGTCAATAGGACAATGTAAATTGTATTAACCACATTAAACAAACATTGCAGAAGATGAGGAAATAAACAACATCAATTTACGAGAGAATTAAACTACCTACAGAAACTAGAAATATAAATTACTTTTCTGCAAAAAGGAATAACAAAAATACAAATAGAGACCTATGAATGTTGAGGGGACCTTCTCAACAATTAGGGTTTTCTCTTAGATCAATCCACCAATCATGAAAACAAAGACATAAATTCACAAATGAAGATAGAACTTGTATTAAATTCAGAACAAAGTTTACATAATTTCCTTGCTAATGACAACGAACTAACTCAACTCTCGTCTGGAGATAAATTTATGTAATTTTACATGGATGAGCAGGTTGACCCTTTCAATGGTCGACCTCTCCACAAATAGACAACATTAACTAATAACAAAAAATCATGTAATGATCTGTGACAACGCACAACCATCGTCCTAATCCTTTGCGCATCGATTATCCTCGCGTGGGATGTGGGTATAAGCATATTGATTGATGTGGGTGTAGAGTATGGTGTTGAGTCAAGAGGACATGATCTTGAGTCTTCCATAACAAAGACTCTTGTACTAGTAGGACGTGTGGCTAACAGATAAACAAAAACCATTATGTTCTTTAAACGCTTGAGAATACTCCAACTAACATGGCATAGGTTAATCAGAGGGATGAATGACAAGCTGGATGCAACTATGCATGTTTGGCGAGAATGCATGTCAACATGGAGGATCATTTAGAAACCACATTCTACAAAACAATTCTATGTATCAGGAACGTTTACAAATATCACATAATTGCTAATAAAATCATGTAATAACGAAACTCAACCAAGACTTGCATAAAATTCAAATACTTTCATACCTAGGGTCAATTGATAAGTTGAATGACAAGAAGTATACAAAAATGTGACAAAAGTGATGCCACAAGAGCAAATTAACAGCTAAGAATTATAACAAAATCGGTACCAACACTCCCCCAAACCGGAGAGATGCCAGGTCCCACTGAGGAAAAAACAAATATAGGAAGAAGGCTGAGTTGCGTTAGCAACTGACTTCGACTTATTAGAGGAAGCAAGAGATTTGAAATTCAACCTCCTGGTATGTGCCTTTATAAATTTGTGCCTTTCCTAAAGAGAGTCATGTGAAGAATTTATGGCCTTGTTAAGGTCCTCGATGGCCTTGAATTTTATACGCAGCTCCTTGTTTTCTTGACGAATATCAACAATTGTCTAGACATATCTCTTATTTTGACTTGACAACTGTGCTAAATATTGAGTCAGTTGATCTATTGTCAGATGAGTTGGAGTAAATGGCTCTACGAGGAATTTGGAATCTTAAGGTAGAATCAATTCTCTAGATGGTGTCTCAAGGTTGATAGAGGGGATTTCTTTTTTAGGACCCTTTCCTTGAGCATATGAAGAAACAGTTTGAAGAGAGGAAGCCTTGAGCAATTCGGTCGAGACATTGGCCAATGCAAATAGGGGTGAGTTAGAAATGGGATCATCCACTTCAACCATACTATCTGGATGATCAGACTAAAGGGTAGGCTGAACGGTGATCTGAATGGACTTCGCCTTCTTGCTTCTGGTTCGAACTTGTTGAAATGATAGAAATTCAGCGGCCACAAGGTTGATAGAGGTAGGTGAACGGGAAGGCAGACTCACTTATGGCGTATCTTCATCAATATGCACCATTTTGGGTATTTTCTTTTCTGTGGAAGGGGTCTGACTGGGTTCATAGTTACGAGTATACCGAGGACACTTCTGAGAGTCAAGGGTTTTGGTAAGGGGTTTCTTGACCAAATGGGGGTTTAGTACTTCAAACAAAAAGTTATCACAAGTTTTCCCCTTTACCTTCAACTGATGACTGATTAAATTTTAATAAGACAGTGGTGATATAGGCCACTAGAGGGGTTAATAGTATTTTTCATAACTTGCCTTAACATTTTCCCTAAGCTCTTCATAAAATAAAACGGGAAATTTAGGGCCTAATTATTAACAAAATGTGCTAATAATCTAAGGTGACAAGCTTTAAAAATGGTGTACTTACCCTCACAGGTGATCAACCGGATGATGACAGTCAAGGGCTCAAGATATTCACACTTAATCCACTCCCTATGGAACCTTTTTGTGCCTGCAACATGTTGGTATTCATCCCTGAGAGCGAATTCATGAGTCATCCACGGGAGAAAGAGGTGCTTGTGCCAACGTGCACATTCCATGGGCAGTTTTGTGGCTAATGAAATAGACTCCTCAGTCACAGGAAAGATGAGAGGGGTAACCTTAGCCATTTTTCCATTGAATCCTTTGGCGAATAGCAGTGAGATCTCATCATCATGGCCATCGAGAATATGGAGGAAGGAACCCCAACCTGCGCAAAGAAACACTTCACAACATGTTTTAAACTCAGGGAGACAAAGCAAATCCTTGTAGCTTCCAAGATCCTAGCGGATCGACATTGTTAAGAAAAGGTCAAAGAATGTAAATGGATATAGGGGGTGCAAGAGATTGCAAGAGACCCAGCTTGAGAGACTTAGGAAATATGAGGAAAAGTAGAATGAAACGAAATTCACACAGGCATTAGTTTAAAAGGTGATCCGTCCGAATGGTTGAATGTTCGTGAGAAAATATTGTAGCACGTTCAGGCGATCATGCTATCATGAAAATATCTTGAATCGCGTGCCATCATAAAGATGTGTGCATTGGTGAATTCAGATAGTTCTGATATATTCAACCATGTCCAAAGTAAAATTTGGACATGTTGAATGAATTATTGATTATGGATTGTATAGAATGCATTTAAAACCATAATGACCTTAATTAATGGAATGGTAGAACACTTGACGATTTGTGCGTGTGATTTGATAAGAGGGTAAGGTAATGATAATAAAAAAGATCTTGAAATCATATCAATATAGAGTTAAACGATATGTTGGACGAGGTCGAAGTGAGTCCTAATGAATCGTAATGCATTTACAAGCATATGAATGAGACCTAATAATTATGGGTATAATTCAATTAATTAAATTCTTTTCCCATAATTAAAACAAAAATAAATTAACACCTTGACATATTTAATCATACTCCTATAATGTTACAGTCCCATTTGACATTCCATTCCAACCGGCATTCGACGCTTCCTATGATCCTTCATATGGACCCTCTATGCAAAAATGTGCTTTGCTGGATCTTACTATTGCTAATTATCCAATAATTTTTTCTTGAACCTTTAGTTGTGCTCTTCTCTATTCATGGAACAATCTTCTGCTACGTGCATTATCGTGAAAACACATATAATTTGTCAAAGATAAATGAACCTTTTTCTAATTAATCAGAAAATGAAGATAGTCTAATATTTCCCGTAACCACAAATATGGTGTGTCCTCAAGCCATCAAAGAAAAACAAATTAATTTCCGAATAGTTTACAAATAGTTCTAACATGCTATTATTATTTTTGTAAGAAAAATAAATACTAACTAGTAAATGGAGATGATTTAGATATGTACTTTCATAAAAAATAATAGTGCTTAGGAAGACCATACGAATAATGATAGTATAACTGATGCAGAAAATGCCATAGGAAAAACTAGTCATCCATGCCTCATTTTAAGGATATCTTGTCATCCAAATAATATTTTAAGTTCACCTTGGATTTTGTGATATTTCTATAGTGATGGGTCCCATTTCCAGGATAATCATATCCTAGGTATTAATTGAATTAGATGACCGGGTCCAAGTCCAACTTACATCCATTCTCTAATGACAATTTAAATGATAGGCCTAAACATGTATTTTTTCTCTTTTCTTCCTTTTTTTTAATGAACCATGTGCATAGTGATGCATTAACCAGATCTCATTTACCTGATATTTCCCCTCTTCCAGCAGGCTTGTTCAGTAACCTGACGGGTTTATCTTGGTACCATGCAAGCATATCCCCGCTTCCAGCAAGCCCATTCAGTACCCTGAAGGGCTTACTTGCATTTACTGAGCTTCCTTGTTTAAGATGTTACTTAGCATGGACCCGCTTCCAGCGAGCCTGTTTGGTACCCTGACGGGTTTTCTTCGTATAACAATTTTAGTATGTGGAAGTCGATTGGTACTAGAGCATGTTAAGCTTGCTAAACAGATGATTCCAATTTTTAGAGCGAACCTTATAATTAATTTTGATAATGGCCTAAATTACAGATCATGTCAAAAGATAATAACTTAAAACTATTCCTTGACCTCTCAGTCTATATTCTTCATAAAAAATAAGTAATTTTCCCCACAAGAAGGAATTTCACTTACTCTTGAGTTACCTCAAAAATTATTAAGAGACAAGTTTTGATAATGAGTGTAGAATGAACTGGTATTCCATAGGTGTAAGATAGAATTTTGAAGAACATGATGATTAGAGTAGATATTAAGCAACTGTTCTAATTTTAAATCAGAAATGTGCATGTCTAAATCAAAATACCATATATAAAAGCATGAAGAATCATAGAAGAAAATGGTTGGGAATGATATAAAGAACAATTTAACTTTTCACTATAAATTTCAATTTTCGACGATAATAAAAAAGAGGAGGAGTTAAGATACATTATGAGTCTTTTAGAGCACTTCCCTTTTTAGAGAATATTTCATGATCTTCTTATAGAGATACAGTTCTTGTAATCAAACTGCAAAACCACTTGTTACATGATTCAAATTTAGTCACAACGAAATCATATATAAAATTTATCAAAATTAGGGAAAGGAAAAGCCTTATTCCTGTTTTAATTGACAAAATTCCATAGGGTGATCATTGTAGAAATTCTGACCAGCAATAGATTAATTTCACTCACAACAAATTACAATTGATCATGCAAAATTGTCAACAATGGAGACTGAATATGCAGCTGTAACACAAAATTATATTAACTCAGTGTACAATAGCCAACCCTGTAATAACATAGGTTGCTGAATATATAGAATACATCAATAGGTCGAATGCATAAGGAGGCATCCAAAACTAGCATAAAGCTGGCTTACCCAAAATAGGCAAATCCCCCATAGGCGTAAAAAGCTGATCCCAAATCTGTCATGAGGCTCACGAATTGGCAAGGTCGCATGGGAAAGCTAATGAGTGGTGGAATGGCAGCTCATATATTATTTTGCATGGAGGAAAGAGTGGAGGAGGAAGAGGCAACAAAGCTGATTCACCTCACCTAGTCTTGCTTTCCTATGTGCCTTAAAACACTGAAAAAGCAGGGAATAAAGCAGAAAAAGCAGATAGGCGCCTAGGAGGCCAGGAATAAAGCAGATTTGATTCCTAAGGCTTTCTCAAGTGCTACATGAGTCAATTATGGCAAGTTTGACCTCTATGGATAGGAAATTAGCAACTTACACATGGTGGGACTCATGGACTAGGAAAATAAGACAAAAATAAATGAATTAATGTCTAAGTGGGTAAATACTATGGGTTGATTATTCTAACACCCCCCCTTAAGCCTGACTTTATGAGTAATAAATCAAAATATAGGGCCTAGCAACAAGGCTTAGCCACCCTTTTACATACTGCAAGTCCATATGAACCAAGGAAAGAGGCAAAACCAACTTGGGAAAATCCTCCCTTAAACATGGACTGTAAAACAAAATTGTAGAATCTTGTCTCTACTCATGCTTTGACAACATGATCAGCAATCCCTAGCAGTGATTTGAGATTGCTGAAGGTCTTCTCACAAAATGCTTTGGTGAAGATATCAGCTACTTGTTCTGAAGATGAACAGAAGAGTAGGTGAATGGTGCCATCATGCACAAGCTCTCTGATGTAGTGCATGTGAATCTCAATGTGTCTGGTTCTATGCTTCTGAACTGGATCTTTGCAGATTCGAATGGTACTCTGGTTATCACAGTAGATGGTAGTTGAGTACTCAGGTTCGATACCACACTCTCCAAGTAAACTCTGCAACCATAAACACTGAGTTGCTGCATTGACAACTCCTCTGTACTCAGCTTCTGTAGATGAGAGTGCAATGGCACTCTGTTTCTTGCTTGACCAGCTGATTGGCCCTTCTGCAAGCATGAACACATAACCTGAAGTGGACTTCCTATCTATGCTATCACCTTCCCAATCACTGTCTGTAAAACCAATTAACTCAAGGTCAGAATTGGCTTTATAGAAAATCCCATGTGTCCTTGTTCCCTGAACAAAGCTAAGGATCCTCTTGGCTGCTTTCCAATGGATCTAATGGGGCTGATCCATGAATATAGAAGCAACACTGACTGCATAACAAATATCAGGTCGAGTATGTGTCAAATACAATAAACATCCAATCAATTGTCTATACAAAGTGTTGTTTACCATCG
>LPNX010064219.1:0-146173 GCA_001517045.1 Pseudotsuga menziesii
ACATGGCTCCAACTTATGTTGGAAAGATGTCGGCAGATTCAACTTTCCCTCAACATTAAGAAATGCATCTTTATGACCCCCATAGGGATACTACTAGGATATGTTGTTTGTAAAGATGGTATTAAGGTTGACTTTGCCAAAATTAAAATTATCCTTGACTTGAAGCCTCCAATAAAACCTAAACAGGTTCGGGTGTTATTAGGACACACAGGGTACTATAGGAAGTTTATCCGACATTACTCAGATATGACCTACCCTCTCGAAGAACTACTCAAGGATGACATAGAGTTTAAATGGACAGAGGAATGCCAAATTTCCTTCGACAAACTGAAGAGAAAACTGGTCGAAGACCCCATACTTAGATTTCCAAATTGGTCGATCAAATTCCATGTGCATATCGATGCATCAGGAATAGCAATTGGAGCTATCCTGACTCAACCAGGAGACGATGGAATGGACTACCCTATAGTTTACAGCAGTCGGAAACTAAATAAGGCTGAAAGGAACTATTCGACCACCGAACGGGAAGCCCTAGGAATGGTATTTGCACTTCAGAACTATCGACACTACCTATTAGCTAACCCCTTCATATTTTACACCGACCATCAAGCTTTGAAATACCTCGTGAACAAACCCCTTCACCATGGTAGAATCTGTCGATGGCTCTTACTGTTCCAAGAATTTGAATTCGAAGTAGTTGTCCGACCAGGGAAGTTAAATGTCGGACCCGACCACCTATCCCGAATCGACACAGGAGAGGAACTGACTGGAATTGAAAATGACCTACCAGATGCACATCTATTTCGTATAGAAGCAGTACCAGAAGAACTGGAGGAAATTGCTCAGTTCCTAGAAACAGGTCAGGCACCAGAAGGTTTGAACACTAAAAAGAAGCAAATCCTAGCTATGAAGGCTGCCCCCTACAGCCTCATCAATGGATTTCTATACAAAATGGGGTTAGACGATGTTCTTAGAAGATGTGTACTTACCCATGAACGAGAGCAAATCATGCACGAAGCACACTATGGACCAGCAGGAGGACACTTTCAGGCCGACACAACTGCTAAGAAAATTCAACAGTCTGGATTATGGTGGACGACGCTTCATAAAGATTGTAAAACCTTTGTTATTCGATGTGACAGATGCCAACTACTTGGTCGACCACTGCCGAGTACAGAAATGCCCCTGATCTCAGTCAACCCTAGTCTCACCTTTGAAATTTGGGCTATAGACTTCATAGGACCATTCCCTGTCCCAGCCCGACGATCAGGTGCAAGGTATACCATCACTGCAGTAGAATATGTTACTAAATGGGCAGAAGCTGAACCTGTCGACACATGTTCAAGTGAAGTAGCTGCAAAGTTCATTTATGAAAATATTATTACTCGATTTGGATGTCCACTCACCTTGATCAGCGACCAAGGATCACACTTTGTTAACAAAACTATCAAAAATCTAACTGACAAGTTTCACATCGACCACCGACGTAGTACATCATACCACCCTCAGTCAAATGGTGCAATTGAAGCTTTCAATAAAACACTGACAAAAGGACTGACTAAAATATGCAGTGCGGACAAAGATGATTGGGACGAGAAGACTCCTGCAGTTTTATGGGCATACAGGACAGCCTACAAACGGTCGACTGATCAAACCCCATTTCGACTGGTATATGGACAAGAAGCAGTCGTACCTCTGCACTTCAGACAACAGGCACCTATCGTTGCACAGATACTACATGTCGACGTCGAACAGGCCAGGAAAGATCGACTACTTCAACTTAATAAATTGGAAGAACATAGACTTATGGCCATCCAGCACCAGGAAATACAAAAACAACAACAGAAAGCTTGGCACAACCGTAATATCAGAAACAAAAATCTCTCAGTCGGTGACCTTGCCCTACTGTATAACAGTCGAGTTAAAGGCAAGCCTAAGAAACTTCACACAGAATGGATGGGCCCGTACATGGTCGAAGAAATACATCCCAATGGGTCGGTCCGACTAAAAACATTGCAGGGCCTGGCATTTCGGAAGCTTGTTAATGGAGCCCGACTTAAACGATACAAAAATTGAAAAAAAAAAAAAAACCGTCTTAACTGACACTAAAAACCTATAAAAAGATACAAAAATTCCCCAAAAAAAAAAAACCGAACACTCATCAACTACCATCATGACAGCCACTCACCCATTCGACAACCGACTTCATTTCCATCGACCATCTTCATCGACCGACCATGTCGACCGTTCTCACCACCGACACCGACCGCCGACCTGCAGCGTCCCATCTCGCATTAATGACCTCGAGCCCCGCCCCAGATTCACGAAATCACACTCGATTGTTGCAGTTGGACTGTCAAGTCCGCCATTAATTCACCCAGTTCGACACTCCACCCCACCCGTGCCTATAAATAATGGACATCCCACAGTTCATTCACCACACCACGTACCCACAGAGCACTCGAACTCCCAGTCGACTGAAATTTGTGAGCCTTGTAAGAAGTCCGACCAGTCTGTTCAGTCAGAAACCATGGCACCCAAACGCACCAGAGCTGCGGCTAAGGCCCAAGAACTTCAGGAAGCAGACTCACCCTTACTCCAGCGACTCAAACGGATACAAAACGCGAAAGTCCAGGAGGGTCCGTTTCAAAAGCTATGGACGGATATTCAAGAGTGGGCATTTGAAGACTGACGAATGACCCAGGAGGCTGAGAAAGTTAGGCATAGCACCATATATGCCTATGCAAACGCACCTCTCATGGCCAGCTTCACTGGTACAAAGGAAGCCGCGGTCAAATTCATTATCAGTCGTTACCACAACGGCCGATTTTACTTTGACCGACCAGTCGACATCAATGGAGATGTTATCTCCCGCCTTACTGGTTTGTCAAACCAGGGTGACCCGGTCCCCATTGGTATCAAGGAAGGGCTAGTCGAACACTTTACAGGTTCGATGTCGGGTAAAAACTCCAAGGGCCTAATGATCAGTCAGATCGAGGCACGAACACCACAGATTGTGGCGAAAATCATCGCCATTACTCTCACTTTGGCTGGTCGCAGCAGTGACCTCAAGCTGGAAATGCTGGACGCCGTCGACCAAATTACAACCGACGGACGCATCTTCAGATGGGCAGACTACCTCGCAGACTTGGTCAAAACCATATGCGAGCGCTGTCAGGAAACAGGAGGTATTATCAAATTCCCCTCCTTAATCATTTGGATTGCTATGTATTATATATGCCCGGAAGGCAGTCCCGTCTTCCAAGAGCCGACTAGGTTTGAGATGCACAGGTTCAAACCCTTTTCCCAAAAAGGAACTGTGCATGAACTGAGCCAAGGCAAGATATTTCTGAAAAACTGGTTCCAGCAGCTTAAGCTGCGAACGACAAGGTGGAGGGTGCCCTAGAACACCCGACGACACCTCCCAGCCGACTCACACATCCAGCTGGATCTCGACCATACATCCGTATGGTCATCAAACACTCAAGATTCAAATGCCAGGGACCTCGACTACTATCCCACAGTTGAGCAGATCTTTCGGGAGCTGTCTAGACAGACAAAAACCAAAATTCAAGTCCCGGAGGCGGCAAAACAAGTCGACTTCTCTATAGTCGAACCTCTGACCGACCAGGAGAAGGAGGAAGATTATGAGCTGCACCTGTATATTAGCACCTTTGTCACACAAGATACCCCGACTGGCACTCCTGGTCGGGTCCACTTAATAGTGAAACATCCGACTGCACCAGTCGTGGACCCCCCGACAGCGCAACATCAGACACCACCACTAGCACAACAACCAGTACAACAAACCGCTCCTCCGGCTATTCAGACGGTCGACCCCGCTCAGACCCCGACAGGAGAAGTCGAGGAAGACAACCCTGAGTATGCTGTGTCTCGGAGCATTCTCAAGAAACTGGCGACGGAGATAGCCATTGCCAGAAGGAACATCAAACTGCATAAACGTCAGCAAGGCAAAGGTAAGCGTAATCTTGTCCTTGCTGACTCCACCGATGACGACGATGAACTGGCAGCCTCAGCACTCGATATTGTCGAGGATGCCCGAGAAAATAAGGTAACTGTTGAAACCCAGTTTCAACATTTTGTGGAAGCAGGAGCACCCGAAGGTCGGCCAAAGAAGGCCAAAACAACACCACTGTACGAAGATGTGGTCGACCTGGTGACGACTCCTCCCCCCCCATCTCCGACTAAAATAGTCGAGGAGCAAGCACCTATGCAGCAGGCCGACGTCTCCCCCGAAGACTTTGCAAGAGTTATCCCTGAGGCACTCAGAGCCAGGGCGAGCTCGGACCAGGAGCTTAGAGCCTTCTTTGCAACACTGCCTGCACTGTTCAAATCAGTGCAGACAATCAAGACAACAACTCCCCTAAAAGCAAGCGAAAAGACATACGCACACCAAACAATATTTACAAGGGTCCATGACGGTGGCGACATCGCAGGTCATGAACAGACCTTCACCGACTACCAACTCCCACCGGAAGAAGACGTTATATCTTCCGACCACAGTCCCCAGCACCATTCTCCATCACCACCAGGATCAGGACACCATCCCTCCCCACCTTCACAACCATCGTCTCCACCACCCCCACCACCACCTGATTCACAGCCGAGACCACCATCATCATCACAGCCGGAGGTGGACATACCACCTCCCCAAACACAAAAACCCCCGACCACTGAACCAACCCCTCCGACACAAACCCCTTCGACATCTGATCCACCTTCCACTTCTGCAGGTCCTCCCGACAAACCCACTGAGCAAGCAAAGGAGACCACAGACCCTCTTCCTAGACCCGCTCAGCTAAGGATTAGCTTACAGGATGTAAGCTCGCTGATCGACTCAGAGGTTGGCCAGCTACTCAACACCTTAGCAAAAGAGTCGAAGAGGAGGACGACCTGACTAAGGAAACAGCTCAAGGATAAGGAGACAGAAGAAGTCGAGTTCCTCGACAAATGCAGGTCTCTTGTACAGACTGTTACCCCAGGACCTGTCGAAGCTGCTACCGACCGACCGCTGGAAAGAGCATATCAGCTGTTTGAAGGTTTGGTGTCGACCATAGAGACCCACCTCCACGAGACTAAGGCCGGGCAAAAAGAAGAAACTGTCCGACTGCTCCTGACTCAGCACACAGCATTCTCGGAGGCTCACAAACTTCTACAATACCACATGGAGGAATCCATTGTAACCGAGGAAGTACTCCGAGACTGGCCTACTCATTATGGGCAGGTCTATACTCAGACGAGGCAGACAAGACAAGGCATTCAGGCCTTAGAAAGAAGGAAGTCGACTGAGACAGAACTGCGGCAGACCATCGAAGAACAAATAGTGCTGGAAAACACTAAGCTGCAGAAGTTGGAACGTGAGGCACACCAGTGGGTTCAGCAAGCCCTTCCCAACTTGGAGAAAGTCGACAACATCTGTCCGCAGATGCAGAGACTCCTTGATGCTGCGGAAGAACACAATCAGTTGCTGGGCCCCAACATGGAAAATATTGCAGAGATGGCAATGGCAGAGAAGATGTCGGTACTCTCAAATCTTACTACTCTAACCATTGACATTCAGAAAGCTTTGCAGACATGGACAGACTTTCAACACCAGCTTGCCATCACGGCCCCAGCAATAGTCGAAGTCTGTGTGCAGAAGAGACCAACTATTCACCTGCACAGCCCACCTCAGTAGCAGTCTCCCTTTGCAAATCTATTTTTGTACTTCTAATCTATTTTTTACCTCCCTTTTTCTTCGGGACGAAGAAATGTTTTGTTTGTGGGGGAGATGTAGAAGGATCAAGTCGACATAAGTCGACTTGAACGAAGACCGACTTAGTCGAGCAGACGACTAAGTCGAGAGACCGACTACGTCGGTCGGCTGGGTAAACACAGTAGTTAGTCTGTTAACTAATAGTTGTGTCGGTTCACCAAACTGACGGGTCGTTACTTTTAACTGATTGTAAATTGTATATATTAGGCTGGTGAGCCACACAAGAACGAAGTTCAGTTCTTGGCTTTGTATGATCTATTGAGAATAATATAATCTGTTCATCTTATCAGTTCTTGTCTCTTGATTCTGTGTATATTTTGTATATTTTTGTATGTATTATTGGTAACCTTATGTGATATGTGAGATTACAACAACAACAACAACAACAATAGTAGGAGAGGACATCATCAAAATCATCAGGGTAACACATCTATAAATCATTGGAATCTTTTCAACATCATATAGTCTTCGTCTTCAATTTTCAATGACAACAACTCTTTGATCAGTATCAACATCTTTTGACCTTTTGATCAGAAACATCTTCAACACTTTGACCTTTTTATCAGCAATGCCTTCATCAACATCTTCAGCACTTTGACCTTTCGAACAACAACATCTTTAGCAGTTAGACCTTTCAATCAGCAACAACATCTTCAGCACTTTGACCTTTCGATCAACAACATATTCAGCATTTTGACCTTTCGATTAGCGACAATGTCTTCATCATTTTGATCAACAACATCTTCAGCACTTTGATCTTTCGATTAGCAACAACATCTTAAACATTTCGATCAGCAACATCTTCAGCACTTTCATCTTTCGATCAACAACAACATCTTCAACATTTCGATCAGCAACATCTTCAGTACTTTGATATTTCGATCAGCAACAACTTCTTTAGCATTTTGTTCTTTCGATCAGCAACCTGATCGGTAACATCGTGATCAGCACCATAATCATACTTCAATTCTCAAACATCATCATCATCATGATATTCTAATATTTTGATCAGTACGTCATTATCATCACATACTGATCATTTGATCAATACGTTATCATCATCATACTCTAGTCTTTTTGACACGTCCCCATGCCTCCGACCGGTGAAGAGGACGCGACGAACACATCAACACAACCGGGCAAACAGCCCCATGAACATAAACATAAAAAAGAGATCAATGCTGGAATTAAAACTTACAAGCATACACAGATGCATAATGAATCAACATTCAGCGGAAGCAAACACACACATTCCAACAATTTCCATGTTCATTATAATTCATTTAACATCAATATGATTTGCAGAGATGGGATAACAGCAGCACTTATCTGTTGATGAAGACTTCACCCGCAACCAGCTATGTCGCTGCAACGTCCCACCCAACCATAGGCCAGCGTGCTCATCAGTCTCTCAGCAACGCTGCCACCCCCGAGCTGGGCATGATTCCTCTGGAATAAGGGGGCGATGCAGGCTTACACGTAGCCAAGGGGACACAAAAAAACAAACTAACATAGCTGGGTTTCACAGGCTTTCAACAGACAAGCCAAGCCAGCACAGTCCGAAGACTAACCATTGCACTCAGGAAACCAATCAGCTGTCACAGCTTAAAATAGGACAAACGAATTCTGAAGCGGCATACCACAAATTCCCAAACGTAGCAGCAAACACACTTACAGCAGGGGAAAATCAACAGTTCGTCCAAGGCAATTGAGCCACGGAAAGACTCACACAGACCACGCTGGAAACAAATTTACAGACTCCCAGCCTGGGCGTTGGTAATAATCAACACAGAACCCACAATTCGACCCAGGGGGAAAGGATTCAACCACTCCATTCACCAATTCGTAGAGGAAAACGATGTGGGTAAGACCCAGGAAATTCCTGTGCGCGAAAATGAGAAACTAGAGGGAAATTCTCTGCGTGAGAATGCATAGCAGTCGGGAGGATGCGAATTGCAAGTGCCTGAGTGTTTAGCAACTCGTGAAGAGGAATAAAATGCCTTCCTGAGACCAAAACCGCCCAAGGCCTGTGCGTGAGGAGCCAACAGACCAAAATCGTGGTGAGAGTGAACAGGCCAGGGAAGAGTGCGTGAGGGAGAAGAATGGAAACGTGGGTGGAGTGGGCAGGTGGGCAAAGGACTGACAGTCCTGCCACCCCACTCCCAAAGGCATTAACTACCTCAACCACCAGCAGCCATTACTCCTCAGCTGCCCAACAAAACATTAAATAGGTTGACAAGGCAAGATGAAAAATCAGCAAGGTGACAAAAAATGGGTTTTTCCCCCATAAACCAAGGTTTGACATTCCCCCACCCATTATCCTTTGGAACCATGCCCTTTTCATTCAACGTTGCACTGCCATAGCTGGTTGTGGTTTTAATTTTAATTGATGTGCGTGTTTACATGATGCCGTATTAAAATGTGCCAGATAGCACGACATACCATCGACAATTATCCCCATTGACGAAACATACACAACCAAATCGATGGTGGGGGATTTTTCCTTGAGCTCCTCACCATGATTAATTACATTATATACATCATGCAAATGGGGTCAAAACCGGGGACATTACATTCCCCTCCCCCTTGGAATAACACCGTCCTCGGTGTTCCATTACATATATACAATACATATACAATTGCACATCAAAATTCAAAATTGCAGATCTATCCCACATTCAATCATTTACTTGGAACGTTCAAGACCAAGCCTCTCGGATTCCATGGACTTTTCCTGATGGTTCTCAGCTTCCTGCTGATCCTAAAGTCTAGGAATTCTGCGGCTACTGCCTTCATCATGTTCCCTCATTGGACAGTCCCGACGTAAATGATGTCCTCCGCATCTCCAGCATTTCACTGGCTGCTTCATCATTACCTGCTCAATTTCCTTTGAGTCTTCGTGCCTGGACGTTTTCTTATCGGGTCGCTTGGACAATTGTCCCATTGCTGATCCACCTTCCTTTCCTTTGCCGATTGCTCCCAGAAGGCTTTTCACCTCCCTTTGCAAACCAATAGAGTCTTGCAAAATCTGGTGGTTCATTTCACTCTGCCTTCTCTATATCTTGAGCATCTCCCCAAGATTCTCTTGGGTCTTGGCAATCATTTGAAGGAGACTTCCAGCCAAGTCCAACAACTTTTGATCTGCTGCCATAATCAACGTGCACCACTTGGTTTCACTTTTCTCACCTATGGAATGCACCATTAAAATTCTATCAGACCAAGCATAATATAGATATCAAAATCAGTTAGTTAATTACCCAACTTGGCATGACAGTCCAAGTCTCATCAATGAGGCTTTCATATCTTTCATGCCTTCCCCCAACAGGCACATGAGCTCATTCATGTCCATTCTTGGGCAGGGAATTAACTATTCCAACATTCACAAATTTACTTAAGCAGATACACACATTTCATTCACAATCATACATGCATTTAACAATCCCTTTGTTTTCACAATGCATAAACATATATATACATATAATCAAAAGGCAAGAGAGAGCAGTAAGAGTTTTTCCCCTCTTTATTTTGTTCCATCCTGGAACCCACACCATCACTGTGGCTTTTCATGCTCTCAGCCTCTTTCACTTCACCGTGAATGCTGGACCAATCTTTCTTGGTCATGACACTTAGTGTCTTTGGTCTATTCCAGACCTCTAAACCATGGAGTCTCTCCACATGGTTTGTCTCGGCTGCTAGGACTCCCCCGTCTCACTGGCACCTTTTTCATTGCCGCTCATTTTGAGCTCTCCGGGATAGTCACATGTCCCCATGCACCCCTAGGATGCTCTCATAGTCCTCGCTCCCAGTGACACCTATATCTAAACATTGAATAGATTCACATGTTTAGTTTATTCTCATTAGTTTTCATCTCTAGAACAAGAGCTTAAAACATCATATCCAAATCATATACACATGTATATTCATAAGCAAAATAATCCAATACTTATCTGTATTGTGTGTTTCCTCGTTCGTCCACAGGATCCTGCTTCGCTTTGCAAGCCTTGGGATCGCCTATGGAATCAGATGTTAGGTCAGCACGCAGGCTTCTCCTCAACATCGAATAATTAATGTCCAGCCAGTACATAACCATGTCAACTAGGCTTGGAACTTTATCATGACCATTTCCAGGTCTAGGATCTACTATAGATCCTTAGGCATATCACAGCCCATCATACGCTTATGTCAACAATCACACATACACTTATATCAACATGCACTTATACCAACATACACTTATATCAACAATACACTTATATCAACCATTTATCTTCACCTTTACCTGTCAACACAAGCAACACAAGCAATACAAGCCAACTCATCAGCATCATTGCTCTAAAACTGTAATCACATTTCATATCATTCACTATCAAATATTGAGACACCAGGAGTGCGTCCACTCCCCAGAGCGTAATCAATATTGAAAACCCTTTCATGACTCGACATCGGAAAAGTGTGCACTCTCTTCCGGTGTGTGGCATGCAGGTCCTATTCATACTCAAGCAATCGGTCATCATGGAAATAAATCAAAACATGTTCTGCATATGGAAATTTAATAATTAAACATGCATATTCATAGCAAGGGTTACAGAACACTTATCCATTTTCCATCGCAGTATGCCTTTAGATATGTTAGGCACCATCAAGGAGTTGGGAAAAACTGAATGCTAAGCTGGTGAGCTCACTGCAGAGCTAGGAACACCTACACCAGAACTAGCCTGACTTCTATAACATCCACACACACACCCAGCACAAGGAATCAGTCCCTTCTCTGCTACACAGTCCCTCAGGCCCTGCATCCCCTTCTAGTGCTATCCCGGGGTTGTGGAGAAGAAAGTCAGCCCTCTAGCTCTGTCTGTGTGGTTTCCAATCACCAGGTTTAAGCAAACCAAGCCCCCATCCATGCTTCCAACACAGTTCGTATCCACACATGTCTTCACCGACATAACCCATACCATCTCACTCATGTTATTACCAAACATGCAGTGCAGATGAGACATTTTCCAAAATGTCCAATGGCGTTTCACCCGAAACCCATTTCCAAGATAAGGGAAAACCTTCCCATGAAGTTTGGCTTCTGCAGGCCATCACACATGGTCTTCTTGCAGTGTGTACCCCTGACACATTCATCAAATAGCCAAACAGTCAATCATTACCTGATACTACAATTCAATTGATCGTTCCATAACCACGCAATGACATTTAGCAATCCAATTCAATAAGAATTTGCAACTCTACTACAGAAATTGACTTGCTCAATTGTGGGTTTCTTGTAAGCAGCACTACTATGCCCATTATACTTTTATGCTTACTATCATAACATGAATACCCACTTACCATGTGTCCCTCCTGACACAATCTCACACAAGCCAACAATGATTAGTAGCCATTAGTACCTCTTAAATCTGAAATCCACAATTCAAATTTAACAACCCGTACCAACTAATTTTCACAACCATGAGACTTCTTCTCATAAATGGTAGATTTTGGCATTGGTCAGGGTCTTACCTCTCACTGCCATGCTCGAATAATCTACCTGAAACATGAGTTTCAAACATCCAAACACAATCTTATGCAAGCCAACAATGGCTAGTGGTTGTCAGCAATTTCTCAAATCCGAACTTCACAATTCGAATCCTAACAACCCATTATGCATATCATATGGTAGATTCAGGTATTGGTCAGGACCTTACCTCTCAATTTCGTTCTTAAAATAATCTACCTGAAACATAAGCTTCAACATTCAAACACAAGCTCATGCAAGCCAGTAGTGACTAATAGTTGTCAGCAATATTTGAAATTCACAATTCAAATTTAACAAGCTCTTTCACCTGGTAGATTCTAGCATTGGTCAGGGTCTTACCTTTCAATGCCATTCTCGAAATAATATACCTGAAACATGAGCTTTCATCAACCAAACACTTGGTAAGTATGGATGCATATGCTATCTCATTGCTACAACCATCACTGAAGCATCTTCAGAATTTATAAAATTCAAATACTTCAAAGGTTAGTCACATCAGTGTTCTCAAAGCTCATTTACTTCATGCAATAATCATCATACTAACATTGCAAGGTATAATCACAGCATTCATGCAATTAAATGGAGTGGTTAAATACTCCTTACTTCACAAGCATATCATTCATACCACCTTGCTCTTCAATAGAGCATTTCTGGCAGCCAATTGATCATGACTATCCTGCATTCATAGCAACCTTCGAAACAATTCCAAAATTATCATTAATTCACCATTTCATTCATTAGTTAGTCCGCATACCACATGCATTCATCTCAATGCATTCATGCCATACATCACAACATTGCACCTACACTTATGCAATCAGTCATTCACACCCCTCATATGCATACATTCAATGCATAACAACAAGATTCATAAAAACTTCTTAATGCATGTCCATTCAACGCTACTTTGCATTGATTCAGGAATACTTATGCATTCAACCATACCATGGCCTAACCATGGCTACCTCATATAGGAAGCATTAATATAATCAATATCATTAATCATGTATAGGCATGACACCTTTCTACATTCCCATATTCACATGGTATGAGGTCTCTTACCTGGACCAATCCATGGAATTTGTCATAAGCAAACTCTTACCTGCATGGGTCGTACTTACACCCTTTCCATGACCAATTTGGTTGGTCCTTGCAGGAGATTACAGCATTTGCTCACCAACTTTTGTTATGGACTTGTTGCCTTATCCCTTCTCCATAGGGTTGCTGGTCTCATTTATCAGCATCAGCAACATATTCATTCGGTTCCATGTCATCTTTGGTTTTGCCACTAATGCCAACATCAAAACAATGATTATCATTAGTGGTTCATTGTACATATATATATTTTTCAATATTCTTACCAATCATGCAATATCCTATGCATGCAATACATATCCTCATGCATTTCAATCATAAACTCAGGAAATGTAGTTATAATCAGCAAGATAGGGTCTAATGAAAACTTCCCTTTCAAACCCCTCATCTTCTCGTGGAATTCCTTTTCCACACAGCAGCTGATTGACTTCACAGTCCTTGCTGCCCCTGGGCATGCAACTGTCCAGATTTGTCCATTTGACAACAGCGGCCATCCTTAGCACTTTTCTGCTTCATGCTCAGATTCTAGTCACTTATCCTTGTTCCCCACTGGATAAGCTTTCCAACGCCTATTCACACGCGTCATTCCATCCTCGGGTGTGAAAACCACGCCACTTCCAAGAATGAAGACTTTCACTAATCTCGGCACTTTCATTACACTACTGCAAAGTAGAAGTAGAATTTTCACATTCTTCTAATGATCTCAGAGCCATTTTGGTAGCTGCATTTTTGGCATCCTTCTTGTCCCTTGTGAAAATCCCTCTGATTCTAACTCTTGCCCAAAACACAGGATTTTCCTTCTCACAAGAACGACTGTCTCAAGGGACGATGGGGGACAAGGGGGCTTTCCCCCTTGTGGCTTCCCTGCGCCACTACAGGGCGGGTCAAGGGCAGCGCCCTCATTTTTTTTTTTTTTTTGTAAATCATTAGTTTTCGCGCAATCTGGCACATTAGCTCGCTACCATTTTTCTCCTTCTCAGCCCTGAAATTCACTGAAAAATAGCCGCAGAATCGGCCCTCGGGACCCTTATCCCGTCCGCTGAATCGGCTCCCCAACCAATATCCCTTACACCGTATCGGCTCTCGGACCATTCTCCCTTCCACCGAATCGGCTCTCTGGAAGCTCTAACCTTCTGCAACAGCGGCTCTCCAGGAGTTTCAACCCTTCCGCAATGGCGGCTCTCCAGGAGTTTCAACCCTTCCGCAACGGCGGCTCCCCGGAAGCTCCAACCTCCCGCAACGTCGGCTGACTTCACATCAGATGCTGAACCGCTTTTCATCCGCAACGGCGAACGTCTACTTTGTCAACTCTTCCAATCGGCGAACTATCTTTGAGCCTTAACCCTTTTTGACGTGTCGGCGATCGAGGGAATATCCCATCGGAATACTTAACCGTTTGGGCTTCCGCAACGGCGGACGGAAAACTTCATCAGTTCGCCCGCAACGGCGAACGCCCACTTCACTAGCCCTTCCGATTTGCACTTACGTCGGACGTCGGCGGACTCTCGGAACATCAGACGTCGGCTGACTATCGGAACATCAAATGTCGCACAACTCTCCCTTACGATTTCTCCAACACTTAGCCAAATTTTCGATTTTCCAAAATTTCTCCTTCATCGGCAATCGGACGACTCTCGCATCGGATGTAGGATTGCTTCGCCATCCGCAACGGCGGATGGAAGACTTTACCAATCCTTCCGCAATGGTGGAAGTTCAATTCCTTCAATAGCCCGACCGTTCCATACTTAGCCAAATTTTAAATATTTCTATGGCGTCGGCGATCGGACGGATCTCGAGTCGGATGCGAGATTGCTTCGCCGTCCGCAAGGGCGGATGGAAAGATCGTTGTCTCACCCACAACGATGGAGGTTAACTCCGTGAACCCTTTCGCAACGGCAGACAGGAACTTCACGAAACCTTTCGCAACGGCGGGTAGGAACTCCTCCAGTTCTCCCGACTGTTCACACTTAGCCAAATTTTCTCAAAATTTTTGCTGCTCTACTGAATATAGAAGGTAATTCTACCTTTTGTCACTGCACCTTCTTGGCCCATAGAGCCCCATTGCTGCAACCATGGCTCTGATACCACTCTGACATGTCCCCATGCCTCCGAACGGTGAAGAGGACGCGACGAACACATCAACACAACCGGGAAAACAGCCCCATGAACATAAACAGAAAAAAGAGATCAATGCTGGAATTAAAACTTACAAGCATACACAGATGCATAATGAATCAACATTCAGCGAAAGCAAACACACACATTCCAACAATTTCCATGTTCATTATAATTCATTTAACATCAATATGATTTGCAGAGATGGGATAAAAACAACACTTATCTATTGATGAAGACTTCACCCGCAACCAGCTACGTCGCTGCAACGTTCCACCCAACCATAGGCCAGCATGCTCATCAGTCTCTCAGCAACGCTGCCACCCCCGAGCTGGGCATGATTCCTCTGGAATAAGGGGGCGATGCAGGCTTACACGTAGCCAAGGGGACACAAAACAACAAACTAACACAGCTGGGTTTCACAGGCTTTCAACAGACAAGCCAAGCTAGCACAGTCCGAAGACTAACCATTGCACTCAGGAAACCAATCAGCTGTCACAGCTTAAAACAGGACAAACAAATTCTGAAGTAGCATACCACAAATTCCCAAACGTAGCAGAAAACACACTTACAGCAAGGGAAAATCAACAGTTCATCCAAGGCAATTGAGCCATGGAAAGACTCACACAGACCACGCTGGAAACAAATTTACAGACTCCCAGCCTGGGCGTGGGTAATAATCAACGCAGAACCCACAATTCGACCCAGGGGGAAAGGATTCAGCCACTCCATTCACCAATTCGTAGAGGAAAACGACGTGGGTAAAACCCAGGAAATTCCTGTGCGCGAAAATGAGAAACGGGAGGGAAATTCTCTGCGTGAGAATGCATAGCAGTCGGGAGGACGTGAATTGCAAGTGCCTGAGCGTTTAGCAACTCGTGAAGAGGAAGAAAATGCCTGCCTAAGAACAAAACCTCCCAGGGCCTGTGCGTGAGGAGCCAACAGACCAAAATCGTGGTGAGAGTGAATAGGCCAGGGAAGAGTGCGTGAGGGAGAAGAATGGCAACGTGGGTGGAGTGGGCAGGTGGGAAAAGGACTGACAGTCCTGCCACCCCACTCCCAAAGGCATTAACTACCTCAACCACCAGCAGCCATTACTCCTCAGCTTCCCAACAAAACATTAAAGAGGTTGACAAGGGAAGATGAAAAATCAGCAAGGTGACAAAACATGGGTTTTTCCCCCATAAACCAAGGTTTGACATTCCCCCACCCCTTATCCTTTGGAACCATGCCCTTTTCATTCAACGTTGCACTGCTGTAGCTGGTTGTGGTTTTAATTTTAATTGATGTGCATGTTTACATGATGCCATATTAAAATGTGCCAGATAGCATGACATACCATCGGCAATTATCCCCATTGCCGAAACATACACAACCAAATCGATGGTGGGGGATTTTGCCTTGAGCTCCTAACCATGATTAATTACATTATATACATCATGCAAATGGGGTCAAAACCAGGGACATTACACTTTCGATCAGTACATCATCATCATCATACTCTGATCTTTCAATCATTACATCATCATCATCACACTCTGATCTTTCGATCAGTACATCGTAATCATCATCATACTCTGATCTTTCGATCAGTACATCATCATCATCATACACTGATATTTCAATCAGTACAACATCATCATCATAAAAACATCATCATCATGAAAACATCATTATCATCAAAACATCAACATCATCAAAACATCAACATGATCCTTCCTTTTGGAATTATGAGATTTAGGTCTTTACGGAGTTACCAATGATCCTTCCTTTCGGAATTACAGGATTTAGGTCTTTATGGAGTTACTAACGATCCTTCCTTTTGGAATTACGAGATCAACACATTTGTGGAACTCAAACAATCCTTCCTATTGGAATTATGGGATCAACACATCTATGGAACTCAGACAATCCTTCCTATTGGAATTACGGGATCAAGTCAATGATCCTTCCTTTTGGAATTTCAGAATTTAGGTCTTTACGGAGTTACTAATGATCCTTCCTTTTATAATTATGGGATCAACACATATGTGGAACTCATACAATCCTTCCTCTAGGAATTATGGGATCAACACACATTCTCAAGTACCGAAGTCACTGGATCCATTCTGAACCGAAGTTCAAGGATGATATAATCCTACCATATTCACAGGGACCGAGATCTCCAGATACATTTTGAACCAAGGTTTAGGGATGATGCAATCCACCACTTTCACGGGGGCTGAGACCTCCGGATACATTTTGAACCAAGGTTCAGGGATGATGCAATCCACCACTTTCATGGGGGTCGAGACCTCCAGATACATTTTGAACCGAAGTTTAGGGATGATACAATCCTACCACTTTCACGGGGGCCGAGACCTCCAGATACATTTTGAACTGAGGTTCAGGGATGATGCAATCCTGCCACATTCTCGATGACTGAATTTACACCGGATCTATTCTGAACTGAAGTTCAAGGATGATACAATCCTACCACATTATCGATGACCGAAGTTACACCGGATCCATTCTGAACCGAAGTTCAAGGATGATACAATCCTTCCACATTCTTGATGACTGAAGTTACATCAGATCCGTTCTGAACCAAATTTCAAGTATGATACAATCCTACCACATTCTCGATGACCAAAGTCACTGGATCACTTCTGGACATATGTCCCAGGATGATACAATCCCTCTTCATTCTCGAAGACCGAGGTCTCCGAATCACTTTAGGGCAAGTGCCCAGGGATGATACAATCCCACTTCATTCTCAAAGACTGAGGTCTTCAAATCACTTCTAGACATATGTCCCAAGATGATACAATCCCTCTTCATTCTTGAAGACCAAGGTCTCTGGATCACTTTAGGGTAAGTGTCCATGGATGATACAATCACACTGCAACATCACTACTCCCCCTTTTGGGGAAGGTCTTTCTGAACCATACCAAGCTTGTCTCGAAAGTGTTTGAACTTTACCCAAGATAGAGGCTTTGTCAGTGCATCATCATCTAAACCATATTCATCTACATCTTCAGTATGTGAATACTGAACTATCACCATTTGTATCTCCAGTATGTGAGTACTAAAAGCATCATCAGGTCACCATCATCTGCATCTACAGTATGTAAATACTGAAACATCATCTATATCTTCAGTATGGGAATAATGAAATCATCATCATCTGTATATTCAGTATAGAAATATTGAATCACCATCATCTATATCGAAAACATCATCATCTACATCTTTATCTTGAATGTAGAAATACCGGATTTCTATGTGTTACGACGGAACACGGGGTTCTCTGTTATCACAACTCTCATTATCACATAGAATCAATGTAGTATCCATCTTCAGTTCAAAGAGAATTGATATCAGCTTCTGAAGCCATATTGCTTCACAACTTAGCAGAGCAATCTGCTATGTATTCTGCTTCAGCCATGCTACGAGAAACACTGAACTGTTTCCTGCTAAACCATGAACTCATAGCAGACCCCAAACAAAAGCATCTACCTAATGTGCTTTTCCTGTCTGAGATACTTCCATCCCAATCTGCATCTGTGTAGCCATACAATCTATACTCATGGCTACCATCATAATATAAACCAAAGTGTATAGTCACTTTCAGATATCTCATCACATGTTTTGCAGTTACTAGGTGAACCTGTCTTGGTTGAACAAGATATTGACTTAAGGTGTTCACAGCAAAACAAATGTCTGGTCTAGTATTTTTTAAGTACATCAATGACCCAATGATCTGTCTGTAATGAGTTATATCCACTAACTCTGATGAGTCATCAGCTAACAACTTTAGGTTGGAGTCCATGGGTGTGGCCATGAATTTGCATTCCAACATATTGAATCTCTTCAATATCTCTACCTCATACTTTCCTTGGTCGAGAAATATTTCTTCTAAACTTTTCCATACTTCCAGACCTAGGAAATAATGCATTAACCCAAGGTCTTTCATCTCAAATTCTTCTGCTAGTTTCTTCTTGCTTTCCATGACCTGTTTCTCATTTCCTATCAAGAATAAGTCATCCACATATAATAATAGGATGACAAGTTCATCTTCTACAACCTTGAGATAAAGGTTGGGATCAGCTTTACTTTTGGTAAAGCCCATGCTCAATAAGAAACCATCTATTCTTTCATACCAAGTTCAAGGAGCTTGTTTAAGACCATACAATGCCTTCTTCAACTTGCATATGTGAGTATGTCTATCTTTGACTTCAAATCCTTGTGGATGTTCTATGTAAACTTCTTCTTTGATCACACCATTTAGAAAATCTATTTTCACATCCATCTGGTGTAAGTCCCACTTCATCATGGATGCAAGTGCCATGGTAGCTCTAATTGAAGTGTACCATGCTACTAGGGAAAATTTCTCTTCATAATCAATTCCCTCTTTCTGAGAGAAACCTCTGGCCACAAATCTTGCTTTATACTTCTCAATACTTCTGTCAGTTGCATGCTTTATTTTGCATATCCATTTGGAGGATACTATACTTTTTCCTTCTAGTTTGGGAACTGTATCCCAAACATCATAACATATTCCATGAATTCATCTTGTTGGGTCATCAACATATCCTAGTCTTCTGCATTCAATCTTGAAGGTTGGAACCCTCTTTACTCTTGGTAAAGGCTGGATCTAGCAGGAAGTTGTCCATCATGTCGTACCATGTCGAACTTAGATATCTTCTATAGTCACTCCCCCTAAAGTGGAGTATCATCTTCCCTTTTCATTTTGTACAGGTGGCTCTATGCTTGATATATACTTGTCAATAGAGTATGTCATGTCATAGTCTATTCTTTCTGAGGCAAATCATGAACCTTTGCTTTGTACACTTGTTTTTGTAGACCCATATGGAAGATACTACGTACTTACCTTTATGTCTTGAAATCATATCGTATACATCATTCCCCATGATCAACTGTTATTCTTTTATCATAGCATTCTTTTCTTCATCTTGAGTTATCTCTTATACCCATGGTGGTCTTCATCCTTCGAGGTGGATCTACCGCTCTCTGAAGCTCTTTCTTTTGTCATAGTATCTCTGACCCTGGGAGCTTTAGATTCATGTTTATTGAATTGTCATCACTTGTTCTTCGGAACAAGTCTCATCCTTGTTTTCTTATAGGAGGTTGTTCAAGGCCTTTCCTACAATTCAAATGCACCAATTGCATGGTTAGAACTATTTCATAAAACATATGCATAACGACAAATTCTTATGCATCATGCAACTGTTTAGCCATTACAACATTCATCCATATCTCACGGAAACTTTCTAGATGACATCATTGAGATTGTGCATTAATCCAATATGTCATGTAAAGAGGTTTCATTCTAGATAAGTAGCGATGGAGAGATGTATAGCACCATGAGATACTTATCGATCACATGCATATTAGTAGTATACAGTCATTAATGCAAACAATCTATCATGCATAACACATCAACTGAATATGCATAACAAAACAATTTCATTAAATGACAATTGAATACTTATCTTTTGTTTGTTTTGTGGGTAGACTCCTTCTTGATCATTCTCCTTCATCTTCTTCTTCATTCATGAAATCAGCATTTATTATCCAATTGATAAGATGGATAAGAGTTTCATCAAAAATTGAGTTCTTCATATTCCTCATCGCTTGAGTGATCTTCTTTGAATGGTGAGAGCTTGATCTTCAATTTGCTCCCATCTTTCTTCTTCTTTTCTTATGAGACGAGCTTCTTCTTCTTTCCAAAGTCAACTGAAAGTAATCACTTCCTTCTGGCACACATTCCTTGCATGAATGAATCCCATGATCATGGGAGGCCATTCAAGGTGGCTATCACCACTTCTGCATTCTCTGCTTCTTCTTCTACCGCTTCAAGATGTTATGCATTCTGGATCTTCACATTCTTCAACTATTTTCTTAAATCCATATTCTTATATTCAAATAGATTGATCAAGGAATCAAACATATTTGGTTTATTTAGGGAAGACATGTGTGGTAAAATTTGATCCGTAATTGAATCAGCAGTGATCTTCTTGGCCTTGATCAAGTTCTTCTTGTGTAAGGCTTTGAGGCTCATCTCCCTCTAGAACTGGAACCTCTCTACTCATGTAGGTGTCTAATTCATTTTCTTCAGAGGGATCAAATACTTTCATGCTTGGAAGTTTTCAAATTCACCAAGCTTATCATCAAGCTGATGTGATAGATCACTTTGAAATGAGAACCTCAAATTCAAATAGCAAAAGATTAGATCTTACCGATTTGAGGTTTTCGTCCTGCTTCCGGAGCTGGATGATCTAGGGTTTGTCAAAGAAACCCTAATTTTAAAAACTTGGAATCTTTCAGATATGATTGGATAGAAAGATATATCTCTTCAAATGGAGCTGTCCAATGTATTCCTTTTCTGAAAATAGTGGAGGGAAGCTCCCGGAACAGGAAGCCCTAGTTTTCCAATTTCTTATGCAGAAATGCCTGTTACTATTTCTATGATATCTCTGAAGTTACTACTCCTATGTGTCTAAAATTTCGTACTAAGGTAACGTATCATGTCCCTGATCCAACACCATAGGTTTCATCATAATTTGTTTCACCAATTGGGATTTATGATCATTTTCCCAAGGTGACCTTTTACAGGACTGTTCTGAACAGTGAAGTTGTACAGCATGCCACGTGTCACTGGTTCATCTTCAAGTTCTGAAATTTGGAACAAAGAAATTAAATTCTGTGCTATTTCTAGAACATCTTCAGGAATTCCATTTGGAACTCTGTATCCCAATATATAGCAATTTTCCCTAGGTGTCCTGTTTAGGGATGAATTCTGGAAGAGGATGGAACCCTAACTTGGAGGGATCATATCGCCTATAATATATAGAATGTGAGGCTGAATTTTGGAAACGGTGTTCATCAAGATTATATATTTGGTATCTACACCTTTTCCAATATTGGGATATAGCTAATATACCAAAACTTAGTAGTTTTAGTATTTAGGGTTTTTCTAGCTCAGGGTCAAACTAGAGTTTGACTGTCCCAAAGTTTCACCCAACCAAAAATATTGATCCAGGTATCTAAAATTTGATTTTGATTAGGAGATCAATCCTATGTTGGGCTCACTAAAAAATTCTTCTTCTGCAAGAAGCCCTAATTTCTCACACCAAAAACTGAAAATGCTCGGAATCGAATTCTGCTTCGACAGAAAGATACGCCCTTCAATGGAGAGTCAGCTTGGCCTTCTTTTGCTGATCGATTGTGGAGAGAGAATGAAAAAGTAAGAAGCCCTAGATTCTGTAGCTGCACAATGTCTTCTTTTTAGGGTGGCTCTGCTACCATGTTAACTTTTCATATGATTATCTAAGACATCAGTACTTCATTTCATTTTCATAACAAAAGCATATAAACAGGATCACTGAAAGATAGACAAGCACAACCATACAAAAGGAACACAAATATTTATCATGGGAAAACCCTAAAGGAAAAAAACCCAGCAAAATATTCCTCAATATAGATGCCCCAAAAAGATAAAAGATAAAAGATAAAATGAGCAAGGAGATCAAAGCCTGATCCTCCTCGTTCTCCAGTTACTTCTCTTCTCCACTAATGCACTACACAAGTGAGAGTGTGTGTTTCAAATGAGGAGCACCACATTTCTATTTATATTCATCTGTTCACTTTAATTAACTCATCCGACATGTAGGATTGAGTTAATCATGTAGCCTCGAGTTACACATGTAGGCTCAAGTAACCACACTGGGGTGCTAATGACCCACCTTTACAATTAGAGGGGACTACCTCATGACTCTTATTAGTTCTTTCAATTAGAAGCATTGGGGTACAAAGATAATACAAGTGGTTATCCTGATAGGACCATCGGGGACCACAAAAGATACATATAGAATATTCTTCGAAGTTACAATATTTCAACAATTGTCAAGTCAAGAATTAGTATAAATAGAGAGTGAGCCTCTCTATTTATCACAAACTTACTCACACTCAGTTGTAGAGCATAGCTGAGGGAGAAGAAGTTGTTGGGGCTATAAAAAAAGAGGCTACTGGTGTCGATAGATCATCTTACTATTTTGGGTTTTACTTTTGGTGCTGATTCTATCTCTGAGGAAGATGTGGGGTTTTCTCCATTTATGGTTTCTCTAAGGAAAAACAATGTGTTCATTGTCTCTTGTGTTTGATTGCTATGCTTGTTATTCTCTCACTTAAAATATCCTAATATAATGCTAGCTTAATGTTAAAAATCTAACATGGTATCAGAGCTAACCTAAGAAGAAGATACTGTGCAGCTACGGGAACTAGGGATTCCTATTTTTTTATCTCTCTCTACATCTTTTCAGCAAAATAAGGTTGGGCCAACTCTCCTCCCTAGGGCACATCTTTCTATCGAAACATAATCTGATTTTGAGCTTTTTTAGTTTTGGACCCGACACTACTGCCTAAAATTAGGGCTTTCCACACAAGTGGAATTTTTGAGTGAGCCCAGGCCTAGATTGATCTCCTCCCCAAAATCAAAGTTTATATATCAATATCAAATAATTTGGTTGGACAAAACTTTGGGAAATTCAAACCCTAATCTGGTCCTGAACTAGCACTGCAGAAATTCAGCTCCAAATCTAGATCCGACGTCTTGACCTGGTAAGATCTAAATCTTTTGTATTTCCATTTGAGGTTCTCAGTTAAGATGTCTCATCACACCAAGCTTGATGAAAATATTGAGGGAGCTGATAAATTTTGAGCCTGGAAGTATAGGATCTCCCTGGTCCTGGAAGAAAATGAGTTGGACTCCTACATGAATGAGGAGGTTCCTGTTCCAGAGGAAGATGAGGCTAAGACCTTACATAAGAAGAATTTGGTTATGGAAAAGAGGATTATTGGTGATTCAATCAAGGATCACCTCATACCATAGGTGTCCTCCCTCAAGACACCTAAATCTATGTTTGATGCCCTAACCAAGCTGTTTGAAGGGGAGAACATAAACTGGAAGATGACTCCAAGGAACCAGTTGAAGAATGTAAAGATCCAGAATGAGGAGACCATCCAGTCATACTTCACAAGGGTCTCCCAGATCAAAGAACAACTTGAAGTAGTAGATGAAGAATTGGAGAATGCATAAATTGTGATGACAACCTTGAATGGTATCCCTAAGTCATGGGATGCTTTCATCCAAGGAATCTGTGCTAAGAAGAAGCTAATCAAGTTCAGTAGACTGTGGGAAGAATGTTCACAAGAAGAATCTAGAATAGTAGCTCGAGAAGAAAATATGGGAAGTGAAGATCAAGCTCTCATAGTACACTCCAATAAAGGAAGAAGGGAAAATCTGGCATCACCAAGGTAAGCATTCTCATCAGAAAAATAATTTTGTAAGAAGGGATCCATCCAAACTTAGATGCTATACATGTGATGAAAGAGGACAATTTGCTAGAAGTTGTCCCATGAATAAGCGTGGATCCAAGAAGAAGAAGAACTCCAAAATAATACATCATGCTCGCACTGCTGAGGATGATGATCATCCCAGGAAGAAAGTAAAACAAGAAAGTGAAGACTCTTCAAGTGATGAAAAATATGTTCTGATTTCCGCTCTCAGGGGAACTGTCACTCATGGAAGCAAATATTGGCTTATTGACAGTGGGGCTTCCAAACACATGACAATATTCAAGGAATATTTTGAGAAACTATCTGAACATAATTCACCCCCTAAGGTAGAACTTGGGGATGACTACCAATATCCCATAAAAGGTAGTGGTGAATCCTCCTACAAGCTAGACTCTGGAAAGTCTATGAAAATGAAGGATGTCTTGTTTGTACCAGGACTAAAGAAGAATCTTCTATCCATATCGACATTAGATGCAAAAGGCATGAGGGTTTTATTTGTATATGGCCAAGAGGAAATACTATTGATGATGCAATAGTAATTGGAGAAGAAGAAGGAGGATTGTACAAATTGAAGGGCCATCTAGAACAAGCTTTGGTCCATGACACAGTAGAGCCAAATGAACTTTGGCATAGAAGGGTTGCACATATGCACTATAGAGCACTACCACTTGCAAGCAAAGATATTGAAGGTCTTCCAGAAATTCAAGCAAAATATGAAGGAGTCTGCAAAGAATGTGCGAAAGGAAAGAACACAAAGAAGACATTTTCAAGTAGCAAAAGCAAAGCAAAAGGAATATTGGAAATCATTCACTCTGATGTATGCGGTCCAATGTCATCCAATTCTTTAAGCAGGTATGTATACTATGTTTCTTTTATTGATGATTATTCTAGGAAGACATGGATATACTTTATGAATAACAAAGATGAATTTTTCAGCAAGTTCAAGGAATTCAAAGCCTTGATTGAGAACCACACAGAAAAGAATATCAAGATCTTTCGATCAAATAATGGTGGAGAATTCACATCAAATGAATTCAAAGAGTTATTCAAAGATTTAGGGATTAAGAGAGAGTTATATACTCCATATAATCCACAAAAGAATGGGGTTGTAGATGTTAGAATAATCAACCCATAGTTTATCCACTTAGACATTAATTCATTTATTTTTGTCTTATTTGCCTAGTTCATGTGTCCCACCTTGTGCAAGTTGCTATTTACCTATCCATATAGGTCAAACTTGCCATATTTGACTCATGTAGCACTTGGGAAAGCCTTAGGAATCAAATCTACTTTATTCCTGGCCTCCTAGGCGCCTATCTGCTTTTTCTGCTTTATTGCCTGCTTTTTCAGTGTTTTAAGGCACATAGGAAAGCTAGACTAGGTGAGGTGAAGTAGTTTTTTGTCCTCTTCATCCTCCACTCTTTTCTCCATGCAAAAGCATGCATGATCTGCCATTTCATCACTCATTATCTTTCCCATGTTCCCTTTCCAATTCGTGAGCTCCATGACAGATTTGGGATCATCTTTTTACACCTATGGGGGATTTGCTTATTTTTGGTAAGCCTGCTTTATGCTATATTTGGATGCTTCCTCATGCATTATATTTCCTAATGTATTATATTTATTTATTAGCCTATTTTATTATAGGGTTGGCTATTGTACACTTACATAATACAGTTTAGTGTTACAGCTCCATTTTCAGTCTCTTTTGTGAGCAATTTTGCATGATCAATTGTAAATTGTTGTGAGTAAAATTAATCTATTGCTGGACTTAATTTCCACATGGTATCAAATCCATTGTAGGTTGTTTCTCTCCTTCAAAATTTTTTTTCCAGGTTCAACATCAAAGACTGGGAGCCTTCTATTAACAGCCGGGACAGATTTTCTAGAGCTATGGATCAATCACAAAAAACTATCTTGAATCCTTTCAATTTCTTTGAATGGAAAGCAGAGATGGAGATACTGTTGAGAGAAAAATACCTCTACAAGGTGACTATGGCAACAGAAGCAGAGACCAATGTAGCTGCAGAGAAGATAAAATGGCACAACAGGAGGGATGAGGCTTATGGCTTCCTGTGCCTGAGTATTTCCAGAGACCTCCTTTTCCATCTCGATGGATTGACATCACTGAATGAAGTATGGGATAAAATTGCTGATATTTTTGGAAAGACAGATGAGATGAGGGGACATCAAATCTAGAATGAGCTAATTTCTCTGAGTCCAACAAGCTTTGAATCCCTGCAGCTATATTTCTCCAAGTTCAAAGCACTAGTTTTGCAGCTGAAATAGTGTGGTATTGAAAAGAAATATGATCAGCTCGTACTGGCCATCCTCTCAAAGCTGGGCCCTGATTATTCAATGTTTGTTTCAACCTTCTATGCCACAAAATTGACAGCTCGAACCTGGAAGATGCCTAGCCTTGCAGATTTCATGGAATCTCTCACACAAGAATAGCACAAGCTGGTGATGATGGGAACCATCAAACCATCCAAAGATCAAGATTTGATTACTGGAGATTTGAGGGTGGATTCAAAAAGGAAAAAGAAAGCTAAAAATCCACCTGAGCAAAAGAGAGACAAGAAACAGTCTCTGGAGGATCAACAAGGTCCCAAGAAGAATAACCAGAAGAAGAAGAACAAAGGTGAAATGAACAAGTGCACATACTGTAATAAGGGAAATCACACTGAAAGCTCTTGTATGAAAAAGAAGATAGACATGCTGACCAATCTCCTGGAGAAGAATGGCATCTCCCTTCTAGAAATCTCAAAGAAGAGAGGAGGAGGATCAAGTTCCGATGACAGAGAGAGAGTTCATGCTCTAGTTGCTGGCACATCAAGCTCACCTAGTTTTATCATAGATTCTGGAGCTTCAAGACATATGGTTTCGACTAAGGAGGCCTTCTCCTCATTGGATATGTCGAAAGGACCATCTATTGTAATGGGAGATGACTCTCTCACTGAAAGTAAAGGAAAAGGAAGGATAGATCTTGATCATGGTCAGTTCAGCAATGTGCTATATGTCCCTGGTCTCACCTCCAACCTCCTGTTAGTGTACCAGATGACCCACACTGGGTCTCCTAATAAGGTCATATTCTCCCCCGATGAAGTTGAGATCACAGATATTTCAACTGGTAGAGTCATTGCAAAAGGAGTTGTGAATCATGCTCAAAAGGTATACATGTTCTCACACTTCCTACCTTACTCAAACCCCATTGCTCTTCTCATTCATGCTAATGAAGCCAACAAGCTAAGGCATGAAAGATTTGGCCATCTAAATTACAAGTATCTGTCTGATCTTAGTGAAAAAGAAATGGTCATAGGGCTTCCCAAGATAAAATTTTCCAAAGGAGTCTGCCAAGGCTGTATCCTAGGAAAACACCCAGAGCACAAATTTGAGAGAGCTAGTCATGAGAGAACCTCTGCACCCATCGAGCTGATCCACAGTGATGTTTCTAGTCCATTCCCTCATATATCCATGAGTCAGGCCAAGTATGCATTAACTTTCATTGATGACTTTTCCAGGTATTGTTGGGTTCACTTCCTGAAACACAAGTCTGAAGTTTTTGGCCTATTCAAAGTCTTTAAGGCTTTGGTTGAAAACCAGTTTGGAAGGAAACTCAAGGCCCTCAGATCTGACAATGGTGGTGAGTATGTCAAGTCTGAGTTTATTAACTATTGTGCAGATGCAGGTATTCAGATGCAGCATTCTATCCCTTACACACCATAGCAAAATGGTGTTGCTGAGAGGAAGAATAGATCACTGAAGGAGATGGCAACATGCATGATGGAGGCAAAAACTTTGCCACCAAAGTACTGGGTCGAAGCTATCAATTGTGCAGCCTATATTTAGAATAGGTTGCCTCACAAACAGCTTGATGGTATGACTCCCTTCGAAGCATGGAGTGGGCACAAAGCCAGATGTGACCCATTTCAGGATTTTTGGCTCAAAGGCATGGGCTAGAATCCCGACAGAGAAGAGGAAGGATTTGCAGCCCCAAAGCCAAGAGTGTCTTTTTGTTGGATACTCTGAAGATTCAAAATGGTACAATTTGATAAACTTGAGCACAAATAAATCCTTCATCGAAAGGTGTGTTCAGTTTGAAGAAGAACCCCTTGCAGAAGTGGAAGTTGGTGAAGCCTCTTCATCACCTGAACCTCAAGAAGTAAGTAAAGAGTTTGTTGAACATGCTGATTCTGATTTTTCTGATGGATATGAGTTTATTGAAGACCCTAACAGACCCACAAGGCCAAAATGGGCATCCAAGACACTGCATGCAGCAGGTGAGCTAGTTGGGGATCCCAATGACCCAAGGAGGACTAGATCTCAATTTGAGAGTGGTCTGTGCATGAAGGATCCTATGTTTGCTGAAAAATGATATTTGATGGTGGATTCTGATCCTCAAACATATGAATAAGTAGTAGTAGATCCAATATGGAAAAAATCCATGAAGGAGGAGTTCAGCTCACTCCAGAAGAGCAACACATGGGAGCTAGTGGATCTTCCCCCAGGGAGAAAACTAGTACAGTGTAATTGGGTCTATAAGACCAAATTTGCTGCTGATGGTTCACCACTGAAGTACAAGGCTATATTGGTAGCCAAGGGATACTCACAGGTTCATGGCATAGATTACAATGAGACCTTTGCCCCAGTGGCAAAAATGGACTCCATTAGGCTAGCTCTAGCCATTGCAGGCTCAAGGAAATGGGAGGTACATCACATGGATGTAAAATGTGCCTTTCTGAATGGAGATCTCACTAAGGAGATATATATGCATCAGCCTCAATGTTTTGCTACTAACCCTTCTCTTGTGTGCAGGTTGAGAAAGTCATTGTATGGGCTAAAGCAAGCCCCCAGGGCTTGGTATGCCAAGATTGATAGCTTCTTTCTATCACTGAATTTTGTTCGGTGCAAATCAGATACAAATGTCTATTTGAAGTTAGTTAATGGTTCATTAATGATCATTGTGTTATATGTTGATGACCTCCTCATTACAGGAAGCTCACAGGCTGAGATTGCTTCCTTAAAAGGAGCTATGAACCAAGCCTTCTCCATGACAGATTTGGGGCTCTTAAGTCAATTTTTGGGGCTTGATATATCTCAAACCAAAGATGGAATTAAGGTGCACCAGTACAAATATGCCTTGGAATTTCTGAACAAATTAAAAATGAAGGATTGCAAAGAAAGAAAAACTCCTTTCCTTTCAGGAGTGAAGCTGGAAGAAGTTGATTCTTCACCGATGGTAAACAATACACTGTATAGACAATTGATTGTCTATTTGTTGTATTTGACACATACTAGAACTTATATTTGTTATGCATTAAGTGTGGCTTCTATATTCATGGGTCAGCCTCAAGAGATCCATTGGAAAGCAGCCAAAAGGATCCTAAACTTTGTTCAGGGAACAAGGACACATGGGATCTTCTATAAGGCAAAATCTGATCTTGAGTTGATTGGATTTACTGACAGTGATTGGGCAGGTGATAGCACAGACAGAAAGTCCACTTTAGATTATGTGTTCATGCTTGTAGAAGGGCCAATTAGCTGTTCAAGCAAGAAACAGAGTGCCATTGCACTCTCATCTACAGAAGCTGAGTACAGAGGAGTTGTTAATGCAGCAACTCAATGTTTATGGTTGCAAGGTTTACTTGGAGAGTGTGGTTTCGAACCTGAGTACTCAAATACCATCTACTATGATAACCAGAGTACCATTTGAATCTGCAAGGATCCAGTTCAGAAGCAGAGAACCAGACATATTGAGATCCATATGCACTACATTAGAGAACTTGTGCATGATGGCACCATTCACCTACTCTTCTGTTCATCTTCAGAACAAGTAGCTGATATCTTCACCAAAGAATTTTGTGAGAAGACCTTCAGCAATCTCAAATCACTGCTAGGGATTTATGATCATGCTATGAAAGCATGAGTGGAGACAAGATTCTACAATTTTGTTTTACAGTCCATGTTTAAGGGAGGATTTTCCCAAGTTGGCTTTGCCTCTTTCCTTGTTTATTTGGACATGCAGTATGTAAAGGGTGACTAAGCCTTGTTTCTAGGCCCTATATTTTTTGATATATTACTCATAAATTCAGGCTTAAGGGAGGGTGTTAGAATAATCAACCCATATTTTACCCACTTAGACATTAATTCATTTATTTTTGTCTTATTTTCCTAGTTCATGTGTCCCACCTTGTGCAAGTTGCTATTTGCCTATCCATAGAGGTCAAACTTGCCATATTTGACTCATGTAGCACTTGGGAAAGCCTTAGGAATCAAATTTTCTTTATTCCTGGCCTCCTAGGCACCCATCTACTTTTTTTGCTTTATTGCCTGCTTTTTCAGTGTTTTAAGGCACATAGGAAAGCTAGACTAGGTGAGGTGAACTAGTTTTTTGTCCTCTTCATAATCCACTCTTTTCTCCATGCAAAAGCATGTATGAGATTCCATTTCATCACTCATTATCTTTCCCATGCACCCTTTCCAATTCATGAGCTCCATGACAGATTTGGGATCAACTTTTTACACCTATGGGGGATTTGCTTATTTTTGGTAAGCCTGCTTTATGCTACATTTGGATGCTTCCTCATGCATTCAATTTCCTGATGTATTCTATTTATTTAGCAGCCTATGTTATTACAGGTTTGGCTATTGTACACTTAAATAATATAGTTTAGTTTTACAGCTCCATTTTCAGTCTCTTTTGTGAGCAATTTTGCATGATCAATTGTAAATTGTTGTGAGTAAAATTAATCTATTGCTGGCCTTAATTTCCACAGCAGAAAGGAAGAATAGAAATATCATGGAAGCTATAAGAGAAATGATTCATGATCAAGATATTCCCATGCATATATGGGCAGAAGCTGCCAAAATAGTGGTGTATGTACAGAACCGTACTCCACACAGAGTACTCAAGAACAAGACACCTGAAGAAGTATTTTTTGATAAGAAGATAGAAGTCAGCCATCTCAGAATATTCGGTTTTCTAGTGTACATACACATTTCGAAAGAAAAGAGGAAAAAATTAGATACTTTAGGAAAGAAGGGTATATTTATGGGATACTCTGAAAGCTCGAAGGCTTATAGAATATACTTCCTAGGATTCAAGAAGATCGACATCAGCAGGGATGTAAAATTTGATGAAGACTCAACTTACAATAAATCTAGAAAGAGGCCTGTTGAAGATCCTAAAGAATCATAAGCACCCAGAATTCATGACACAACCATGAACGAAGAAACTCAAGAAGAAGATTGAGAATTTGAAGAACCTCAAGAACCTGAAGATCCACCTCTAGAGAAGAATCCTCACAAGAGGAAACCTGCTTGGGTATGAGAAGCTATCCAAGGTGCAGAAAGATATGGGGATCCAAAAGAGAATCATAGAGAAAGAAAGAGGACTAGGTCTTGCTCTGGGTATGTAGCTTTATTGTGTGACTTTATCAATAAAGAACCTTCCAACTATGAAGAAGCGATAGAACGGAAAGAATGGAAGGATGCTATTATCGAAGAGTATTAATCGATCATGAAGAATGATGTTTGGGATGTTGTCCCAAGACCAAAAGGGAAGTTGGTTATAACTTCCAAATGGATCTACAAGATCAAGCATGCTGCAGATGGAAGCATAGAGAAATATAAAGCAAGATTTGTGGCTCGTGGATTCTCATAGAAAGAAGGAATATATTATGAAGAAAACTTTGCACCTGTAGCCAGATACAGTTCCATCAGATCAGTACTTGCTCTAGGTGCAGTAATGAAATGGAAGATACACCAAATGGATGTCAAGACTGCTTTCTTGAATGGTGTAGTGGAAGAGGAATTGTATGTAGAGAAGCCACTTGGTTTTGAGACACGTGATAGGGAGTCTCATGTGTGTAAATTGAAGAAATCCCTGTACAGTTTGAAACAAGAACCCAGGACATGGTACAACAGAATTGATTTCTTTCTATCCAGTTTGGGCTTTACCAAAAGTAAAGCAGATTCCAATATTTACTACAAGGTTGAATATGGAAACCCAATGATGCTCCTACTATATGTAGATGATCTGTTTGTAACAGGTATGGATGGGTTGATTGCTGCTATGAAGAGAAAGCTTGCTACCAAGTTTGAAATGAAGGACTTGGGTATGATGCACTATTTTTCTAGGCATGGAGGTGTGGCAGAATGCAGATGGAATATCCCTTGGACAAGGGAAGTATGTAGTAGAGTTCTTGAAGAGGTTTGGGATGATGGACTGCAAGGCCATGACCACCCCTATGGCATCGAACCTGAATATATTGAGTGATGCTTCATCAGAAGCAGTTGATGCTATGATGTATCGTCAGATGATTGGGTCCTTGATGTACCTAACGAACACGAGACCATATATTTTCTTTGCTATGAACACCTTGAGCCAGTTCCTGACAGATCTGAGACATGTTCACTTGAGGTGAACAGTTTATTATGAGCTCAAGTATGAGGCGAATCGAAATATTAACCTAGAGGGTTATGTTGATTCAGATTGGGAAGACAGTGCCATCGATAGGAAGAGCACTTCAGGGTGTTGCTTCAGTATGGGATCAAGTGTGATCTCTTGTTTTAGTAGGAAGTGTTACCACCTAAGTTGCACTTAGTGGTTTTCTATCAAGTGAGCCTGGTGAACCGGACAGGGATAACTTGTTCAGACTTCAGAGAACCTTCAGTCTTGCTTCCAAGAAGCTTTATTATATCATATCACATGTTCATACCCCATGGGGGAATTGTAATAAATGTTCTAGCATGATAGTGTCTATAAAAGACTCAGTATCTTAGACTTCATTTGTCAATCCGATCAGCCCAAGGTGTTTTTTCCCTTGGTTATTATTGGTTGTTGGATAAACGACTGATAATTTCTGAGTTTTTCACTCCATACCTCCAAAGTTGGGGTGGTCGGCTTGGCATTTGTGCCTATTGAGGTTATTAGAGTCTATATGTCAATGTGTAAGCATGATAGACATCATTTTTGAGTCATATGAACATGTCTAAGTCCCCCTAGGTGTTTTTCAAATTTTCATTTTTTTAGTTTTTTCAGTGTTTTTTATTAAAATTTAATTTTTCCAAAAACTTAGGCTATTTTTTAATAGTTTAATTGGAAAAATTGAGTCTGTAATAAAAGTGGGCCAAATAATCGGTTTCAGTCATGTAGGTGCTCATTTTCAAGCTAAGAGCACCATGTAAACCCATGGACCCACTCTTTCCTAAGTTTTGTGTGATCTTCCATCACTCAGGTCAGAAAGCCCCAAAAATCAATTATTGATTATTTTAATTAATAAATTGATGAATAATGGAGCAAATCCAAAATCAATAAATCAATGGATTCTCAACCGATTTGACTGAAATCAATCAGATCTGGAGCAGATTGACTGGGTCTAACAAATCCTTGACCAAAGGAGGGGATCAAATCAGATCCAGAACTGATCTACAGTGGTCTTCATGGGGAATTGTGCCCTCTCTCTCTCCTCAACACGTTTTGGCTCTCCTGAATGCTCTGTGGGCCGATGTGTTAGTGTATGGGTTGATGTGTCAGCCAGATCAGGCCCCCGGTTGACAAGTTGGCTCAGTCCAGCTTTAGTTCTGCATTGATGAACTCTCCATCAGTTTATTTCACTTGATTCCATGAGGAATTGCGCCCCCCCTAGGCTAGATGGCCTGCAAATTGTATATATCTAGGCACAGCCTCCTCTTCCAAGCTAGTTAGAACTGGGATTGAGGTGTTGTTGCTCTTGTACTATATTTTTTTTTCATTCTGGAATAAAGAAGCTTTGGAGGCAAGATCTATGGTGTAATGCTCTTCATGTGTGGATGTTGATTGTCAAATGCTTATGAGGTATAATCTGCTTTTGTTTATCATTGCTTTGCTGGTTAATTGTTGGCCTTGAAGGAGAGAGCTCCCTCTTGTTAGGGTAAGAGTTTATTCTAGTTTGATTTATGTTCTTACTACTGCTTGTTCCATATCTATTGGATTTGTATGTATTTTAAGTTTAATTGCATGCTTTCCAATCATCTCTTTCGGCAGCACCTATGTTTTAACCATCTGTTTGTGCAAGGATTTTTAAGTTGCAGGTGATCTCGCTGGTAGAAGAGGTTTAGCTGGTTTGAATATTCCTCATATTTAGTATCTTATGAATGACATAGTCCCTCGGTGTTCCACCAAAGCAGAATCCAAATCCCAACATTCCCAGGCTTCAAACACTCTTTCTCTCTCTTCCTCCTTTAAAAACTATTAAACTTTCCTCAAACTAGTTACTTTAAAGGCTTCTTATTAATCTGATATATCTCATCAAGAAAAAAACACATAGATCTGATCATTAATATCCCTCCTTTATTCTAGATCTTAGTTCTGTTTTGCTCATTAAGTTCAAATTCAAGAGATCTAGCTAAAAGTACCTTAGTTTCGCAAGTAATTTAGTGAAAATTCATAGCTTGCTGTTAAGGTAGTTTATTTTTCTGTTAGATAATTTTAATATTATACAATATCAGTGATTTTAATTGGCTGCACAAACAGCAACCCAAGATCCCAAGGAAAGCTTGCTTTCCTTGGTTCCTTGTTCACCGTTTTAGCTAGTTTAATTTCATTATTTTTTGAGATAAAGTAGGCTAACCCAAAGGTACTCTTAAAGTTCTTTTGGGAATTTTTTATTCTAAATCGCTTGCTTTAATTTATCAGGTATTACAGAGAAGAAAGGAAGATGCTGTCCAAAGTGGCTTTTGGAGCACTCAAATCCCCCCAGGGGTCTCTCTTTTGTCACATAATTTGTAAATTTTTTGTATAAACTGTAATATCTTGGTTTCAGCCTGTATAAGGACCAAGAAAGATATATTTTATCAGTTCTTTGATATTGTAACCTCTGTAATAAAATCATCCTTTGAATAGGCTCTTTCGAGCCCATTCCCCACCCCCCTGGGGGGATTCGCGTCGGTGCCATTTTCGTCGTTGTCTGCTTATTTCCTTTTACTAGTATTGATCTAATTTGCAGGGTAGTACATTTGATATTTTTTTTAATTCCATATTCCATATCTTACTTTCAAAATTAATCATAATACTTACCCCACGATTTCCTGAGTGACCCGAAAGGGGAAAGAGATTCATGGTAGGATTAATCAGAAAACCAGATTGGTATAGTTGTTTTATTTTTTCTATCATTTGTTTATTAGCAGCTTTAAAATTAACCCCTCCTCGATTCCCCGATTGAGATCCACTTGGATCGAAAGAGGTTCTTGGAGGCTTTTCTTTTAAACAAGAACACATCTCTTAAAAACTTATTAAAATTTACAAGAATCCAGTGTGTATGCTCTGCACTTGGCTGCGGTTCATCCGATCAGTCAAGCTGTATCAAAAGCACTTGGGTGACTAGCATAATTAGGACTCACCCTCCCCAATTAACAAACCATCAGGTGAAAATCCAACACCTCGATCAAACCTTTACGGTGGCAAAATACCCAAAGGAAGTGGGAACCTGCTGAAAAGTGACCTCGGGGCGCCAATCTCTGTCACACCCTAACAGGTGCATTACGAACATAGCCCCAGAGACTCCATTTCAGCCCACATATTCCTTGTGGGTAGCCGTATAGGTTTTGTTTTGGACATACTCCAAGTACTCTCGGGTATATCTGGAGTCCCCCTTTTAGCCTAATTTAATCAATCCATACCTCAATTTTAACTTAAAACGTACCAATATGCAATCGCAAAACATTCACTCCAAGCACATGCAAGCACATTGATCTCTTTGATTTGACTCCATTATTAAGGCACTGGTCATTTTTGCTTCATATATATATTGTTTATCCTCTTTGTGCTTTCGTGTGTTATTTTCATATCTTGTCATCTTCAATTGTTTATAGTTAAAATATTTGAACTCCTAAGTAACTAATTCAGTTTAACATCACCACACTAAGAAATCATTCTTATTAACTTAATAGGGTCTACCCCCCTTGGCTCCGTTAGGAGTTGAGCCTAAATGGAGGAGTCAAGAACAAGGTGACAACCTTGACTTGAGACTTGCCCCCAAGGACACACCGAGTGGCTTGAAGATTTCTGCCACGTGCTCCAGGTGTGTGAAAAGGCGGCAACATGAAGCAATCCTATGTCGCACTGAGTACAACTGAAGTAGAGTATGTCGCAGCTTGTTTAGCTAGTTGTGAGGCAGTATGGCTGAGGAAGCTACTATCTGATTTATTCGATCTCTAGTTGGATGGTACTTGTATATATTGTGACAACCAGAGTTGTGTGAAGTTGTCAGAGAACCTGGTGTTCCATGACAAGTCGAAGCATATCAAGATCAAGTATCACTATATCAGGCATATGGTGCAGATGGGAGCAGTGAAGCTCCAGTATGTTGCGACTAACAAATAGATAGACAATGTATTAACAAAACCATTGGCTAGAGTGAAGTTTGAGTACCTCAGGGAGAAGCTTGGTGTTCTCCATATCGAGGATCCCTCCAAAGGGAAGTGATGAGTCCATGAGCCATTCTAACATGGTGATAGGATTGGTTCCTTCCATGGTCAAATGTAAGGGCTGAGCCATTCTGTCATGATGAGAGGATTGGTTCTTCGCATGTCATATATGATTGCTGAGCCATTCTGATGTGACTGTAGGATTGGTTCCTACATGATCAGATATAAGCGTTAAATGCCATTCTTTAAATGGAGGCACCTGTTCAGTTTCCAGGAAAGCTAAGTCTGGGACTAAGGGCCATTCTGATGTGACTGTAGGATTGGTTCCTACATGATCAGATGTGAGTGCAGAGCCATTCTAAGGAATTTGTAGGATTGGTTGCTACAATGATCAGATGTAAGTGCAGAGCCCTTTCAACATGGAGGATTGTTTCCTCGCATGGTATAATATAAGTGTTGAGCCTTTATGACATTGGTTTTCAGATGTAAGAGCAGAGCCCTTTCAACATGGAGGATTGGTTCCTCGCATGGTCGAATGTAAATGCTAAGCCTTTATGACATTGGTTGTCAGATGTGAGTGCTGGGCCTTTCTGACAGGGTTGTGGGATGTGTTCCCACATGGTCAGATGTGAGTGTTGGGCATGCCTTTCTGATATGATTATAGGATTGGTTCCTACATGGTCAGATATAAGTTTCGGGAGGGCCATTCTGACTTAGGGTCAGATATAAGTGCTGGAAAAGACCTACATGGAGGCTAGGCCTACAACCAGCATGAAAAATGGCTAGCTCTACAGAACTTCTTGTGATGAGAAGAATCAAGAGATAGAACCTATGATGATGATCCATCATAGATGTTCTAGAAATAGAGATGATCCATATCGAGTGATGATATAGATGATACAGAGAAGAAGACTTGTGCTGATAAATTGTGTCAATATAATACCTTGCTAGTTAAGAGGGAGTGTTGTTGTAATTATAACTTTGGAATGTATTCACTTGTATTTCTTATGTATTATACCCCGATGTTTATTCTGGGAAGTGTTTGTAATGTAATTGAGTCATGTCATGCCCCAATATTCCAATTGGGAGTTTCTATAGTATAAACAAGTCATGTAAAGTCAATGTGGGTAACCCTCCTATTGTTCAAGGGTTAAATTCCCCACAGTTCCGGGGCCCTACGGTTATTAGACTCTCCTAGAGAAGTTGGCCATAGTGAGTTATTGTCAAGTCATGAATTAGTATAAATAGAGAGTGAGCCTCTATATTTATCACACACTCACTCACACTCATTTGTAGTGCATAGCTGAGAAAGAAGAAGTTGTTGGGGATAGAAAGAAAGAGGCTACTGCTGTCGGGAGATCATCTTATTGTTTTGGGTTTTACTTTTGGTGTTGATTCTATCTCTAAGGAAGTTGTGGGGTTTTCTCCATTTATGGTTTCCATGAGGAAAACCACTGTGTTCATTGTCTCTTGTGTTTGATTTCTATGCTTTTTATTCTCTCAATTAAAAGATCCTAATATAATGCTAGCTTAATGTTAAAAATCTAACACATCTAGGTTGCTATTTGTATGTGATGATGAGATGATGCAGATACAACAAGAAATGGTAGGAGACATAGGTTATTTTAGTGGGTATGTAATGTATGGTCCTTAGTTGTACCCAGGCGATGGATTTATCATGGATATAATGAATACATAGATGAGGAATAGTCCTACACCTAGCATAAAACATGGTTGGATCTGTAGAAACATCCTATGATTGATAGATTCGATAGATGCCACTAATCAATGATCGACAAGATTAGTACTATGACAACAACAATGATGATCCAACTATGATGACCTGAAAAAAGTGTTAATGACTGTGGCGAGATAATACCTTCTTAGTTAAGATGGATTGTTGTTGTAATTATAACTTCGGAAGATATTTTGCTGTATATTATCATTGCATATTGATGTACCCCCATAATAAAATTTTTCCCTTTGTTTGGAATGTCATTATTGTATATGGTCATTGAGGTAAAACCTTCAGTGTAAGTCGGGGAAGTAGTCACCAAGATTAATATAATAAAATGTATTTTTGAGTCTCCCTAAGTGAATTTGTCCCTACTAGGTTAAGAGGTTGGACCAATTAGGTTTCTAGTTCAGTGGCATGATGTGTATAAATAGTGAGGAACCCTCCCTCAAATAGACACACATACACACACACGCACTCAAGTGTGCATTAGGAGAGAGAGGACAAGTTCTCTAGAGGAGAAAGAGAGAGAGAGAGAGAGAGATGAAAAATACTTATGATTATTGGGTTTTTCCATCTTGTGATATTGTATTAGTGCCGGAATCATTATGAGGAAGTTTGTAGGGTTTTCTCCTTTACGGTTTCCCCGATGAAGGAATCCGAGTAATAATGTACGTGCTACAGCCTATCGTCACTCGTCTCGGATCTGGTATCCTAATCGGATCGCTAACCCTAGACCTAGGAGGGATATACGATGTAACTTCCACCACTGGGACGGAAGGTGCAATGTGACTAGTGCTCCCAAATCTCTCTGCATGGTAAGGAATGAGAGCGCCCCCAGGCATAGTGTTAGGCTTGAAGTCAGATTCGACATGAAATGACAAATCATGTGTAGGGAAACCAGACATAGCATAACTACCATAGCTAGTGCTGGCAGGTTCAAAATGAGTCTCGGCATCTTCTGGAATTCCATACCGGTAACGTGTCAATGGGGAATCAACCCTAGAGTGAGTAGGTATATCGTGCATGGTTCCTATCTCAGAAATCACAGGACCTAACTCAGCCAAGTCAGGTGAAGGATCGTAAGTAGGAGTAAACTCCCCATCGTCTACACAAATGGGAGGAGGTGGTTCAGGAATATCCTCTAAACAGTCTCCCATGGTGTGTGAATCAATGTGTGAAATAGTCCTCCTAGACTGTCTAGGTCTCTCTCTCAAAGGAGGAGGAGAAGTAGAAGGCAAAAGTCTTGCTAAATGACGAGAACGGCGAGGAGCCGCACCCCAATCCACAATGACTCAAAAAATAGAAAAGACTCTCTATTTACGTAAAACCTAGGCCAACTATCGTGCACAGAGAAATCACTAATAAAATCTAAAGCCAAATGCAAGAAAACAAGGGCTGGATAAATGAGCTCCTGAATGAAGCAGGTATGTCTCACCTAGGAGAGGCTTAAGACTCCCATACACAACAAGAGGAGGTACGTAACCAATTATTGTAGCCCTCAGCTTCAACGCATAAAGCGACTGTGTTGTTCAACCCAACTTCGCCAGGACACCTGCAGAATAACCCCTCAAAGTACCCCATCGATATCCTAGGTAAGGCCACTAAGGTCACCTCAATATAATCAATGCTCAGGCAGATAGTCGCAGGCGGGATTGATCGTATGGTCAGGGTACCAAAGCCCAAAACTCTCGAAAGAGCCCCCATATACGAATACAATCTTGGAAATATCTCCGGTGCTACTCAGTTATGACTAGGGGTCATCCCAATCAATAACCACTCACACTGCCTCGTGCTTAACTCCCTTTTGAGAGGAGGATCCTGAGAAACACTGGTTATACCAAGGATTTCACACACTCACCTAGACAGGCACATACATGTTGTTGTTTAGTGATCTTGGAGAATTAACTTACAATGAACTATTTCAAGATCCTAAAACCTAATCTTGTTGGTGCACCCTAGAAAAGAAAAGAGTGTAATTCATTTTAATTTAGCGTTGATTTTAATTGGCTTTATTACTCAAAAAAGGGATATGACCGTGCAACTAATGGTGTTATGATGCAACATGAAGTAAAATGCACACTTAACAATCAATGCAAATGCATTGTGTCCATGAAAACAGGGTATGCTACTACGTGAAATGCACAATTTTTCTTCAAATGCTGAATGCAAATTTTTCCTATATGAAGTCCTAACTAGTACTCCAAAGAAAATCTAGCACAAGTACAATGCAAAGATGCAAAATGCAATGCATGATGATAAGCAAATGTTTTTGGATTTTTGAAATAAAAGAGATGCAAAAAGCAAAAGAATGATTCTACGACCCCTAGACTCTGCAAGGACACACAAACAACACTCAAGCAAAGCACTAAGTTAAAAGAACTCTAATGCACTAATCTCAAACAAAAAATAAAAAATGCCATGAAAAGAACCTTCTTAAAAAAAAAAAAAATTGGCCTAAAAAAACGTTTTTGGTCAGAAACAGAGGTCTAAACAGACTTAGGCAGTGCCAAAGGAGACTCAGCAAATATCAGAATTCACCCAAAAACCAATTAACTTCCACAAAAAGGAAAAAACAAGGGCATACGTGACTATTCGTAGTAAACCCACGTGTATACGCGGAAATTGCAGAGGAACCCGCGTGTATACGCGACTGTGAGTTAAAAGCTCACGTACAGGAAGAAAGGTGCATAAACTCAAGGAAAACAGACAGGCTGAGACAAAATTCACACCAATTAGACCCTACCAGGCATACATGCCCCCAGACCCGACACAGAAACAAGAGAGAAAGAGCAATTCAAATTCATTGAATGCCGATAAAACAACCCCCAAAGGACAACTACTAGGAACTCCCCAGTGGAGTCGCCAATTCTGTTATGGAGAGAAATTCCTATGGCTTGGGGTACCACAATAGGAATCTTGACTCCAGAAATCTATCCTTTCCAATATGCAATAGAAATTAAATGTCTAACACTAAAGGATCAGACCTCCTACCTTATTCTGGACGGTTGAAGTAGATCCCTGTTGAGCTTTCCAATATTCAGCTTGAATTGATAGATTACTTTCTCAACAACATGTAAACAATACAAGCATTCTATATATCATGGTGTTAGATCTATGACGGCACGTCTGCGAACCAGAGAAACTGAATCCCCCACTTGGGCCTCCACCACCTCAATCCTTCATCTCTCGATAGCAAGCTCACAAGCAAAAGGAAAGCTTGGGAAGAACACACTAGTGCTCCAAGGGACAAAGGGATGCAGACTCAAGCATAAGTTTCGGCAACAATGGACTATAGTTTATTTTCTCTCAATTCTCTCTTATGCCTTCAATGTACCAAGGGGTTCCTTATATAGCTTTTCAAAGGGCTAATGAAAGGTCGAATCCAAGTGATCTCAAGGCATAGGGAAGGCCAGGAGTCAAATGAGTTGGATCCATGTCAAGGAAAACTCCAAAAGGATTTGGATTATGCACACATCTCGATGTATGCAGTTTTAGTGGTCAAACCCACGTATATACGCACTTATAGGTTTAAAAGTCATGTGTATCATTTTTCATATGTTTTTAGGGATGATCTAGGAAACATCAAAGGACAAAAAATGGTCCATGGGGTCTAAGGAGTCTGCAGCGGGACAGGGGAAGGCCATACAAAGTGTGATTCACCTAGGGTGGTGAAATCAACTATAACAGATGCCCCCTAATGTGTGAGGTCAGAGGGGTCATACAATGGCCGAAATACATTATAAGTCCATCCCAGAAGTGGAGTGATGAAGGATCCCAAATGGAAGACCAGCCACCCAATCAACATAGTACAATAATACAACTCTGCATATAACTGCAAGTACATATAGCAGTCCCAGATACATAAGAGTACAATGGCCATGAATAGGCATGATACATGATATCACATATGTGGTCATAGCCACGTACAATATACATAGATCAAAATATCCATGATGAAGATATACATAGGACCATGATCTCCATAATGGATGAAGATATAACAGATCAATATCTCCACAGTGGCTGGAAATATCTGACATATACTGGAATCAAGTCACGAGAGCTGAAATCTCATGAACACTGGCACGATCAAGGAGGTAGCATATAAGAGATGCCACCAATCTGGAAATTCTTCTACACAAACCGCTACGAGTACATGTCTTACTATGCGAATAGAGGTGTCAAGGTCGAACATAGTAGTCCATCGTCTGATTACTGGTCATTAATGTATACCATTAATAGACGCAAGATCACCCACTGATAATGAAAATGGGAATCAAGGTACTAGAGTGCAAACTAACAAGTGTGAATAAATGTGTTGAGGTCGAACACTTGAGAAGATCCATCGATCAGGGGACATTGATGTATTCCCAAAAACTGTCGATGGCGAGAGAACCTGCCACTGATGACTGCAAGTCTCAAGGCACTTAAAAGGACTCTAGATTCCAATCCCAGAATAAATGATCTGAAGTCGATGGGATGAAATCTGTTGGAAGGAGGGCATTAAGGAATCCCCCATCATCCAACACGAGGTACTCAGCAAAGCTATATAATGTGGAAGGACTCGATCATAAGGTGCATGAACCAGTAACTGTACCGAGAATGGCCAACATGCAAAGTCAAGATAATTGAGGAATGGCCAACTCAGGCTTCAACTTCATTCGAACAAGAGCATAACGGAATATGGTGACTGAATGAAGGCAACATAGACTTGATATACAAACTGGGACATCTCTGCGACACAGGAGGCATCGACAGAGGCTCCATAGGGACTAGAAGCTTAACCAGTCGGTGGAGATAAACTCAGATAAACGAGTACAGCTCCTAAAGTCAAACTATAACCCAACCAATGGATGTGATATACAGTGCCCTGTTTGAAGGTGACACGACTCGACAGCTGCCACAGATAACATATTTCCTTGTCCGGATTTTTGGTTTTTTAATTTTTTTGGACTTTTTCAGTTATTTAAAAAGCTTGAAAAAAGAATAAAATAGCTTTATAGTTACAAACTAGGAGGAGATGAGTGTCATAAGGGAAAACAAACTAGTTCCAAGCAGTGGAACATACCTATGCTCAATGCAAGGATACATGTGCAGGATATCGACACTTGGGGGAAAATCCGCTCTCGGTAAAAAGGAAATCAAGCTGTGAAGGAAATAAAAATGGCTCTGCATGGCTAGACATGAGACAAGCTCAGACTATATGGTTGAAACGCAATGTTAGGGGAGCCGGCATAAAGCTCAATAAGGCAGGCAAAGCTCATGATAATGCATTCACAACTTGACATTAGGGAGTCCTGAGGGAAATAGGCCAGCAAAATATCAAGAGGAGTATGAGGCTCTTGCGAAATGTCATGGCAGTACTATACAATGGACTCCCACACCCTAAAGGAGAAAATGTCAGCATGGGAACCAAATGCAAATAGGGCACTAACTAGGGTACCCATGTATGGTAAAGCTCTACCACTCATATCATACCACTTCTAAAGCAGCAAGAAGGTTTCGTGACATAATAGAGTGGGTTCGTACCTAAGGTCATGAGGAGATGGTCATAAGGTTATGAAAAATGCAAACGATGATGAAACCTAACCTATATGCTAGTTTAGACATGATACCTGAGATCGACATGAACGGGTCAATCCAATGGCTGAAACGGCACTAAAAAAGGTCTTCTACATCACGAATTATGTCAAAAACGGTCCAAAATGGTTAGAAAATGTCGAAACTATAGAAAAGGGGGTAAAACTTTTCAAATATTTGAAAATTTTCTATAAATAGTAAACAATTCAAAATATTATAAATCATTTGAAACTTTTACCCATTTGAGCTCTGATTTTCAACAGCAAATTCCAGGAGATCCAGCCGACGAAATTCACTACCGTTTGTTCCAGGTATTTGCTCATGCTCTCGTCTTGCATTTTGATACAATTTTTATGAATTTTCATGGTCAAAAAATGTTTTTAGGCCAACCCAAAATGAGCGCTACGGCTCACGCGGAAATCAAGGTTTTTTCCACATATAGGGCTGAATATATGCAAAAAATGGCCTCAAACCCGCGTACATATGCAGTTGTTTTGAAAATAGCCGCATATGGTTTTTTCAATAAACTAATGGGAAAATTTGCAATTTCTTGTGCAAGATGGTCCTAGATTGGAGAGAGCATGAGAATGGTGAAGTAGAGGAAGCAGTAAGGCCCAACTTAATGGATCAATAAGCTCTACGTGCATGCGAACTCTACAAGTTTTGGTGTCTTAATGGTTTGAGGGCCAAACCAAGACTGTTACAGATGCTGGTGGATTATTGGGATCCAGACTCGGAGTCTTTCCATATCGATGGGATGTCCCTCACCATAGAGGTGGAGGACATATACTTTATCATTGGGCTTTTTAGACGAGGGGAAGTGGTGAACCTTCGTTCTTGTGGTGGGCCAGGAGGTGGCCTGAATATCGACGAGTACATTGCAGTGTACTATTATCCAGACACCGAGAAGGTGGGGAGTCAAGTCCCTACCAATGCTATATAGGTGCTAGGCCTAAAGGCCATATTATTGACGCTGGGAAGGATAGCAGGCTTGGCATCACTCCACCAGGCCTCGCGGCCTTTGATGTTTTATGTAGTGGAGTGCATGAGACCCACAATCTATGACTGGAGTACTACAATACTGAGCAACATGAAACACCAACTCAGTGAGTGTAAGGCAGGCAAGGTGTGGAACTTAGGGTTCAACAGTATTTTGAGCACATTTTTCTTCAAGCGTGTTCCAGGATTGAGCCCCAGAGTGGATGTTCCTCTTCATGGGGTTCGATATCTAGCCCAATGGCGTTGGGAAAATGCTATGCGCAGACTGGGGGGTGGTAGGGTGGCCAACCCATATCTAGCTGACTTCTTTCCATGGTGGCGATGACAGATAGTGGCCATTGATGACTACCCCTATGTAGGGATATATTTCTGGGGGGACCTGGACATGCCGTTACCACCAGGATCGACATATGGTGATATAAGTAACGAATCTCGACCCTCTCTTTTTAAATTTTTGAGTTATTTAATTTTTTTGTATTTTCTTGATTATGTGGAATCAAAAAGACATATTTTTGGGTGATGATACTTAGTGACATCTACCATTTGTGTGCAGATGTGGGACCACGGTGGCCAGAGGGTTTCCCTCGTCATAGACGGAGGGGAAGAGGAGATGACATCATGGGTGTGGATGCGGAGCGAACGCTCCAGAGCATTCATACCAACTTTGTGAGATTGACTCATAGAGTTCCCATGGCGCAAGTCAAGGACTTTCCTGAGGCCATGCAGCGGCAGGTGGTGGGTGTACCACACGCATGGGTGCATTTATTCCGATGGCTAGCTAGAGCCGTAGTGACCTTTCATGATCACAACCCTCCTCCTCCTTCATAGGACTAGACACCTAGGAGTGTATACATTTTGTGCGATCGTGTATTATATGATGGTGGCTTAAAAGCCCCAATTTTGTATCATGTCACTATGTATTATCACATTTTTTATGTATATAAAAAGTTTTATGGTGATCGATTTATTTATTTACATGTGTAAAAATTGTGTTTGTGATTAATTTATTGTGAATGAAACAAATTTCAATCTAACACGTAGTTAGCATATGAGTCAGCAACTTGATTATTATTTCTTGGAATGTGTATATATGTTATATTGTCAAATTACCATTCTAGCAATCTCACACGCAAGAACCTTCTCAATAATATCGGATCTCTAACATAGTACAAACCATTGAGCTGTGACACCACTAACTTCAAATCAAGACATACCTCAAGAGATAGAATGCCATGTAAAATGGCATCCCATAGAAGCTCAATAACGGCGCTATATTCAGCAACATTGTTGGAAGACGGCCATAGACAACACCTCCTGAAGACAGTACCTGGCCCATAGGAGTATAAATCACCCAAGCAGCAGAGGCTGAGTGTTGAGTGTGATGGCTTGCACCATCCATGAATCCTATGTAGGTGTAAGATTCCATTGACATCTGCCAAAAGAAACGGAAACTAATCACAAACCCGATCACGATAAGAAAAATACCTAACTATGCAAAGCTGTACAATAATATACAATAAGTAGCCTTGGCTAAAGATCATGCATAGTATTTCTTGAGATAGAGCCCATTTCTAGGCTCCACCAAGGCCGTTCCTTCGTAATCCACTAACTCATACGCACCCTTCTCTAACACACGCTTGACCACGTAAGGACCATGCCACGTAGGATTAAATTTCCCTGCCCCCAAGGGTTCTTTTGGTTGATCCCACAAAAGGACCAAGTCTCCTTCACTAAACTCCCTTGGATGGACAGACTTATCGTACTATACCGTAACGTGACGTTTATTGACTTCTAGAGCCATGAAGGCATCCCGACGCTGCTCATCAAGTTGCTCAAGGTGAACCAAACGCTCCTCCAACAGGGAAGTGTCTGGTAAGAGTTCCACAGCTAGATTCAATGAAGGAATTTTGCATTCAACTGGCAATATCGACTCCACTCCATGTACAAGCTGATATGGAGAAAAACCAGTGGCGGTCTTAACAGCGGTTTGATATGCCCACAAAGCAAGATATAACATAATGTGCCAATTATTCTTGCTTTGTGCGATGGTTCGTTGGAGAATGGATTTGAGTGATTTATTCACTGCCTCTACTTTTCCATTCGCTTGGGGGTAGTAAGAAGATGAATGCTCTTGCTTATACCCTAACTTGGATGCCAACTCTTCCATCATACGGTTTTGAAAGTGCGAGCCATGGTCAGTGACAAGCTCTTCCGGAATCCCGAACCGAGTAATAATTTGGTTGAACACAAAGTGAGTGGCTGTCTCATCGTCGGATTTTACTATAGGCATAGCCTCAGCCTATTTCATGAAATAATCAACATCCACTATAATGTGATGGTTCCCCCCAGCCGAAGCTGGGTTGCAATCCATAAAATCGAGCCCCCACTTAGTGAAGGGACTGACAGTGATAATGGGATATAACAGGGTAGGTTTTGAGTGCATATTACGTGCGAACACCTGGCAAGGGTGGTACCTCTTGACCGCATCAAGACAATCCTTAAAGATCGACGGCCAGAAATAACTCACTCTTAAAATATTTTGAGCTATAGAAATCCCATATAAATGACCATCACATGCCCCTTCGTGGAAATCATTCAGCACTACCTCAGCCTCTTCATGAGTTAAACAACGTCGTAAAATGGAATCTACCCCATGGCGGTACAAAGTATTGTCCATTATGAGGTATTTCTTAGAGACGTGACGTAATCATCGTCGTTCATCTCACGAGAGGTGAGTAGGGGTCTTCAGTGTTTGCAAATATATTATGATATCCCCATACCATGGGTCTAACGTTGAGATTAAGAAGATGTTTTCATCGACAAACGTATCTTCAAAAACCAACTCCTCGGCCTCGCTCGGGAAATCCAATGTAAGTTCTGCAAAAATTAAAGACTTCTTCAATTTTTCCGAAACAAACTCGAGATCGAATTCTTGCAGAATGACAATCCATTTATTATACTTTCCGGCAATCATCCTTCAGGTGAGGATGAATTGAAACGGATTGACATGGGCCACAACCAAGGTCTAGTGAAGGAGAATATAATGTCTCAACCACTGAACCGCATGTACGGTAGCTAAAGCAAGCTTCTCGAAATGAGAATAATGAATCTTTGCGTCAATAAGGTTTCCGCTCAAATAATATATGACATGCTCTTGGAGCTCCTCATCCTATTGAACCAAAACCATACCAAGAGTCTCTAAGGAAGCGACCACATATAATAGAAAATCACGGCTATAATCTAGAGGACTAATCATCAGGGCCGATGCTAGGGCTCGCTTGAGTGCATCGAAGGACTCCTGGGCTCGCTCATCCCAATAGAAGGGGGTGTCCTTCTTCAAGAGACACATGAAGCCTCTAGTCAAATTGGCAAAGTTGACAACAAATATTCGTAAGAAGTTTTCCATGCCTCGCAAACACTGAAGATGACGAATATTCTTTGGGGGAGACAACTGAAGTATTGCCTCAACCTTCAAAGGGTCGACTCTTATACCCTCTTTAGAAACAAAGAATCCTAACAAATGCCCTGATTTCACACAAAATATGCACTTGTGAGGATTTAATCTAACCGAATAGTGCCGACATCTTTCAAATACCAATCTCAGGTGATAGGGATGACGCATTCTCATGCGAGAATAAGTAGCGAGGTCATCCAAAAATACCTTGATAATTGACTTGAGATCGTGGAAAATCAAGCTCATTGCCCGCTGAAATGTAGCTCCGACGTATTTAAGGCCGAAAGTCATTTTTTGATATGTGAATGTTCCCCAAGGACAAATAAATGCAGTTTTATGTTGGTCCTCAGGTTTAATCTGTATTTGATTATACCCGGAAAATCCATCCATAAAGGAGAACACCTCACTACCCGCACACTAATCCAAAATATGATCTATAAATGGTGTAGGGAAGTTGTCCTCAGGACAGGAACGATTTAAATCATGGAAATAAATGCATATGTGGATCGCTCCTTGCTTCTTATCCACCAGAACGGGGTTTGAAACCCACTCCGTCAAGGGAACGGGATAGATGAAACCGGTTTTCAACAGCTTCTCTATCTCTGCCTTAATCGCGGGTGCTTTCCTAGGATTCACCGCACGTAAATGATGTCAAACAGGATTAGCGTTGGGGTAAGTATTAATCTCATGCTTGACAATACGAGGGTCAATACCTAGCATCTCATCATAAGACCAAGCAAAAATATCACAGAATTCCTTAAACAGCTCGGTATATTCCAGAATCTTAGCATGGGAACATTCTGCCCCAATATAGACATTCTCTATGGTGCCAGGATAACGAGAGATGTTGATAGGAATCATTGAAGATATGTTTGCCATGTTTCCATCATCCATTGGACCAGGAGAGCTTGAAGGAAATAGAGGACTACCAACTCTCTTACTAAGAACCACCCTAAAATCCTCATGCTCCAAACGGTTAAGCTCTGGAAGAAAGTATGATCTATGATGAAGTTCCTCCCATGGTGGCTCAAATCCTGACATAGCCTCAATAATTGCTTCATCCGAAGGGAAAACCGTATCAAGGTAGTCGTGTGCATGAGAAGACTGTACTTCCCATGTCGGCAGCACATAAGGGTCCTCCTCCTCCGTTCGCGAAGAGGAAGGACTAGGCTCTGCAACACTCTTGAGATTAGCTTGATAAGATATCATAGCTGCAGGCAATGACACGTTCATCTCAACGGGCTCAATCGAAGTACTCGGTGTAGGAAGAATCCAAGGATCTTCCATATGAGTCGTGCTGTTGGAGTAGGGTCCCGCAGCTACAGGAGAAGCTACCATTTTGGCGGATAGACAGTTTTGGAGAATATATAAGAGATAAGGTAAATATACAATGTCGTAGCATGTTTCTAGCTACAGATCAGAGCCAAAAACTATGACTATCAGGACAGAGAAGTCAAAGAAGACGACAATACCTGAGCGGCCAAGAAGAGAGAGCTCACCCACTGAACTAAAGGCAGCGGCCGAGAAGAGAGAGCTCACCCACTGTATTCAGGGCAGCGACGGAAGACAGGAGGGCTCACCTACCCTCATAAAGGAAAAAGGGGCAATGAGGCCAAGGTATTGAAGACGAAGGACAGAAAAGGAAGAGGCGCCCAGTACCCACGATCAACACCAGGAAGCATGGAAGACTACAGAGACATGTGGTGTGACGAAAAGTGGCAGTTCGAGTACAGATAGACCGACTATCACAGTTAGGTTTTTTGGGTTACTATTGGGACAGGCCCACATTGTTGTAAACGTGAGACCTTCGAGCCGTCTATAAAGGGATGAAAACTGTATTGTAAAAGGTTAGGTAGTTGGATAAACTGTAGCTATTCAGATAGTTAGCCCGTCTGAGAGTCCAGTAGTCTGTTAGCTCACAGTATTTTGTATTGTAATAGAGTTGAGCTATGGTTCTACTATTCAGTCCATAGTTACCTTACTATAACCAGTAGCCGATTCTAGGAGTATGTATGTAACAATCCGCAGGGATTGACAAAGAGAGAGAGAGAGAGAGATAGAGAGAGAGAGAATATTGTAAGAAGGCAATATAGAGAAAGAGAAGAGATCTAGGAGAGAAGGGCTCCCAGCAGTGAGTGTGGAGTTACCTAGAAGATCTCTAGCTGCACAATAGGTTGCAGCAGAACTATGTACTCTCTCAAGATATAATAAACACAGTTCTGTGGACGTAGCTTCTACCCTGGAAGTGAACCACATAAAACCAGTGTGTTATGTGATTATTTCATGTGATTGTGCTTTACTTAGTTGATATCTGTTATCTGTTACATGAATGTTGTACTTCAGTTAGTAAATGTCTGTATGTCCTCATTCAGTTACAACATTATTGAAGGTTAAAGGTGGATTTACATGTATCAAGCGGTTGCATATGAGGTTATCAGTGCTTGTTTCATACAATAATAGGACATTCTGTTAAAGTGTTTCCAATATACTTATTCGGCCAGTTAAGTATAGTTGAGGTAGAGCATGTTGAACTGTGGAAGTTCAAGTCAGAATGTTTACTATCTTGTTGAAATTTAGCCAAGTCATTTCACCCAGTGAGATAGCCTTTGGACCGTGAGGGTCGTAGTGGGATGTACTATAGAAGATATCACGTTGACAGTAGGTGATATCGCACCGTTAGAGGAGCTGCAGTGTGGGATATTGTAGAGCATGGGTTAAGCAGAAGGGAGAGTTTCACACTGCCTAAGTCGCTCCGATGCGATAGGAGTCCTTCCCTTGTTAGAACCTACGAGTAAGAGAGAACCGCGCGTTACAGAGAGATCTCGCTGGCTAAGAGAAACATCGAGACACCAGGATGCTACAGAACCTGATTGAGGACACCTGATTCTTCGGCCAACCCATAAGATCACTACGGGTGAGACTTCAGGCCGTTTTGCAGTCAGTTGTCGAAAGGGCCAATGAGCTAGGGGTATTGTTGGTATATGTATATTAGTAAACCCGGGTCTGCCCAGATAGCCAACACGTGTGAAAAGACACCAATGTCATAGATTTTGAAGCCTCATCGAAACTATAACCTATCATGAGGATTGGTGTAGGAAAACTAAAGCTTCCCATGAGGGATGGATACATGCCTACACCCACACTCCCAGTTTCCGGTTGAGAGTGCTCAACGATCGGGATCAAAGCTCCTGAAGATGTGGTAACAGACGGATTCTTGAATGTCATTTGATCAATCGTTACGATATTCCCGTTATGTGGAAAGCATACAACGCGGAACAAGGAAGAAGCAACGACTTGCATACTGTACATCCAGTTCCTACCCGACAAGAGATTGTAATCAAGGGGCGCATCAACCAACTCGACCTCTATCGCAGCAGTATTCCCCCCAAATAGACTTTAAGGGAAGGCAGGATGTTGTGCGGCCTAAAACAATAGAAAGAGTCCTAGACTGAGTATAGAGGACTGGTTGCAAAAACATATCTACACATACCTGCATACGATATTTTTTGTGACCTATGGAAATGAGCTGTACGACTGGTTATCAAAGATGACTGATCAGAATATATTTAGAAAGAAAAGAAACATCATGTGGACACTGGAGCTAATTCACATCGTGAAGAGCATAGACAATCCCATTACGCGAGCAGTCAACTTCTGGCTTGCGAGTGTGCTAGAAGGCTTTATTACAGAGTTTGCAGTTGAACAGACAAAAGGCTTCAGCGAGGCTGAGCGGTACTTCTTCAAAGGATATCGTGGTAAGTACCTAAAATCTTTAAACTCATCCATTAAGATGTTATTATATGAAAAAGGAGTAATGGATATAGTTTCATACCAGTAAGCTAAGAAAGTGTGATGTCACAAGAGTTTAAGAGTGATTTTGATGATATTGGATATACACGTAGTGGTAAGAAATATAAAGTAGATTTCAGCTCTTCCATTTTTGAAAATAGTTCAGATAATACTAGACAGCAGAGTCATAGTAATACAGAAAGAATAGAAGGGGGTATCCCTTACCACCCTTATACCCCACAGAAAAAAATCGGGACTCAGAACAATCTCATAGGAACTCCATCTAGTAGTTCACCCGCAGCACATACTACCACTACATCACCTACATCTACACCGCCAAGTGGTAGTAACACAACAAATTAGCATCCACCACATAGAAATAGAATGGGGGATGACATGAAGTTACCTACCTTCAAGGGTATAGGGGAAGAAGACCCAGAGCAACACTTGTTTCTATGTGAAGCCATGTGGACCATTAAAGGAATCCATGATGATAATATTAAACTTGTACAGTTGGTCACCACACTTAGGGAACGAGCCTTAACATGGTATATGAAGTATACCTCAGCGATACCGAGAACACTTATACAGGTCCGGACTGCCATGATTAAAAAATTTAAGAATCCCAAGTCCGAATCGCAGTGTATCACAGAGCTCAAAGACATTAAACAGTTACCTACAGAGTCAGTATGGGACTTTGATCAGAAATTCAAAGCTCTCATATACCAAGTTAGCTTTGAGTTTGCACCGGAGCAGCTTAAGGAATGGTTCATCGCAGCACTGCTTCTGCATATTATACATCCACTGATGCAGCAGAGACTCCGTACGCAGGATGAAGCATTGGAGATGGCAATGAAACTGGAGGCATCACCTCTAGCTGAGACCAGTACAGGTATGACAAACCTGCAAAACCAGTTAGCAAATATCACGTTACAGATGCATGAGATTAGAAAAGGAAAAGAGATTGCACAAGACATATGGTGTATCAAGTGTAAAGCACAAGGCCATACTAAAGATAACTGTCCAGTATTTGTTGAATACTTAGCAAGTGGGGCTCCTAACCCCTTAGCAAAAAATCAAGGGCCATGGTGTGAACTATGCAGAACAAGAGGACATCCACCTTAGCAATGCCCTTTACTTCAAAAGTATGTACAGACACCTAAGAACTTATACTGTACCTTCTGTAAGTCAGTAGGACACGAAGACCATACCTGCAAATCCTGTGATCTCATGGTCGATAGAAAACATGACTTGTACAGAGTCCAATCAGAGACACCGGTTCCAGCAGCAGGACAACAGCATGAACCAGCTCCTATAGGCCGTGGAGGAGGATTCAGAGGATGAGGCCGTGGAGGAGGCTTTGGCCGTGGTGAAGGATTTGGCTATGGCCATGGACTGATTACTTGTTACAACTGTGGAGTTGTAGGACATTATGCTAGGGACTGTCAGAGCCCTACTACAACATGTAATTATTGCAAATCTTACGATCATGCTATAGAAGAATGTCCTACCTTGATAGCCAAGATCAGGGAACCTAAGCCAGCGGCACACCAAAACATTCAGCTTATCGCTGCTGAGCAGAAAGAGCGAGAACCAAAAGTCAACATTGTGACTTGCAGTGATGCTTCCACTAGTGGGACATCGCAGGATACTGAAGAGAACACAGGTCCGGTGTGGGTGCGGAAAGCTACTAATAAATCAACACCACTCGACCTGCAGAAGAATAAAGAAAAATTTCAGGAAGCTAAAACTTTCTTTAATGAACCTATACAATCAGGACCCCAAGTACAGCCGTTTAGGGGCATACCACAGCAAACACCTTGTGGCCTTAGTCCTGTGGAGACATTGCAGGTTACCACATCAGGAAGATGCGATGAGGATGAGTCGACAGGAAGTGTACAATCCTTCCTGCTGAGTTGCTTGAAACTCGTAAGAAATGAGAAATCTATCAGACAGCTTCAGTGCATCATAGATCAGTATCTGCCATCTTCTTCTGTGAGCAGTGCGTAGTGCGCTGTTCATAATATTATGGGCCATACAAGAACAAGAAGAGAGATGCGACTCACAGCACAAGTCGAAGAATTTGAAATGGATGAGGTAATCCTAGACTTAGGATCAGAGGTAAATGTTCTGACTAAGCAGACATGGGAACATATGGGTAGCCCCAAGTTAACCAGATCACCTATCCATCTGTGACTAGCCAATCAACAGAGGGTATCACCACTGGGTCAATTACCACAAGTGCCAGTTGACATTGACGAAGTTCACAGTTTTGCAGACTTTGAATTTATAGAAATCATTGGCGATGGTAGACCGTATCCAGCTCTACTAGGTATTGATTGGGCAATCGATAACATGGTTGTTATCAATTTAAAGAAAATAAAAATGACCTTTGAGGATACAAATATCTGGGTCATCGCACCATTGGATCCTTTTCAGGGTCCTAGATATATAGAACCTATCCAAGCATAGGATGAGGTGCGTAATATGGAGAGCCTCTATCAAATGACCACCAATCAGAGCGACTACATCAACCCAACCACAGAAGGAAATATCAGTTGGCAATATGACAGCTCATGTGCATCGGATTCAGATGTTGGTCTAGAGAACTGGCAGAACAGACTTTATGAAGTCTCAGCTCGCAGATGTGCATATCTGACTAAGTCACTGCGGTGGATCGGAGCAGAGCTTAAGGATATTCCGTCGTTTGATGGCTTAGCAGATGTCAATGAATTTTTATACCAGTTTGAACAAGAAATTCCTCAAGAGTAGAGGATGTCAACGATTGACCTTGCAGTAAGAGCCACACCTGCAAGATGGTGAAATACACACAAGCAACATATCGCATCATGGGACGACTTCAAGATATTGACGGCAATCAGGTTTTCCAATGACAAAGAGTGTCTACAGAAGAAATATACAAGATAAAGTGACCCCAGGTCACACATTCATAGTTGTGAACAGAATTGGTCAAAAATTCCCAAGGATGAATGGGTTCACCGATTCATTCACACTTTAGATCAAATTCCAAAGAATTGGTATACTGAGACAGAGTTGCGTAGAGGAACAACTACATGGCCACTTATGATAGACAGCTTTGAACTCACTTTTTCTTTTGAATCTGAGTACCCAAGCATTAATCATACTTTAGACGTTATAAATATTAATATCTTTGAGGACTGTACCCTATCAGTATCAGCTCAACCTGATTGGGCTATCCAATTGGACCAGGCACTAGAGTGCTATAACTTTGCATCAGAACCAGAGGAGGAGGATGAGGATCCTCGCAACATCAACATCCTAGAGTCAGAAGGCACTCACGATGTTGATGGACCAAAGCTAGAGACTCCAGCTATCACCGAGCCTATCAAGATTAAGAAGATCAACATTGGCACAGACACAGAACCAAAGTTTGCATCCATTGGAGACTATTGGAACGATGAAACGGTAGGACACATTGCAAATCTGTTACATGAATACCAGGACTTATTCCCCACTAAGTTCACAGAGATGAAGGGAATAGTTGGAGACTTGGGAGTAATGAGGATACCATTGAAAGAGGATGCTAGACAATTTAAACAGTGTCCATTAAGATTAAATCCTCGTCATAAAGAAAAAGTTAAGGATGAGATCGATAAGATGCTAGCAGCAGGCATCATTGAGCCAGTGGAAGAAAGTGAATGGGTTAGTCCCATGGTCGTACAAGAGAAGAAAACCAAAGGAGAAATCAGAATCTGTGTCGATTTGCGCAAACTCAATGATGCATCACTTCATGACCCATTTTCGACACCTTTTACTGATGAAGTTCTAGACAATGTGGGAGGACAGGAGGTCTACTCCTTCACCGATGGCTTTTCAGGCTATCACCAGATCAGAATCCATCCAGAAGATCGATCTAAGACCACTTTTGCGACAGAATGGGGCTCATTCCAATATACGGTAATGCCCTTTGGTCTTAAGAATGCACCAGCTATCTTTTCTAGAGTAGTAGTTGCTGTATTTAAAGAGTACATCCATAAATTCCTAGAGGTTTATTTTGATGATTGGACTGTATTTGGATTAATCGAAAAACATATAGGTGATTTAAGACTGATGTTAGAGAAATATAGGCAATACCAGATTTCTCTAAACTTAAAAAAATGTATATTCTGTGTGCCATTTGGTATTTTGTTGGGTCACATTGTCTGTAGACAAGGCTTGATGGTAGATCCTGCAAAGATTGCCATCATTGTAAATCTTCCAGCACCTAACTCAATCCAGCAATTGAGAACAGTACTTGGTCATACCGGGTACTATAGAAAATTTATCAAAGGTTATGCAAAGATCACAGCACCTATGGAAAAGCTGTTAAAGAAAGATGTAAAATTCCTATGGAATGAGGAATGCCAGAAAAGTCTAGACACCCTTAAAGAGAAGATGGTTACAACACCCATATTAGTATTCCCATACTGGACCAAGCCATTTCATGTACATGTGGATGCATCTGGCATCGCACTGGGGATCGTCTTAACCCAGCCAAGAGAAGGAGGTATCAATCACCCTATCGCATACTCAAGCATAAAACTATCCACCACAGAAAAGAACTACACCACTACGGAAAGAGAAGGATTAGCCATGGTGTATGCTCTACAAAAATTCAGGCTCTACCTGTTAGGTGCCTCATTCAAGATGTTCACTGACCACTCCACTTTGAAGTACTTGGTCAATAAGCCAGTGTTAGGGGGACGAATCTGCAGATGGTTACTCCTATTTCAGGAGTATGATTTTGAAATTATTGTCAAACCAGGGAGATTAAATGCCAGACCAGATCATCTGTCGTGGATAAACTCAGGAGAAGAGCCAAGTAACCTAGAGGACAACTTGCCCGATGCGCAGTTGTTTTCTATTCAGATCACAGACGAGTACTATGTTGATATTATTCACTTTCTCACTACAGGATGGGCACCTGTTGAGTTTACCAATCAGCAAAAGAAACAGCTAGCTGTCAAAGCAGCAGACTTCACTTTGATTGCAAGACAATTATATAAGTTAGGGCCAGACGAAGTCCTGCGCAGATGCATCATGCCACATGAGAAAGAGGCCATTATCAAAGAAGCACATTCCGGTACCGCAGGAGGTCATTTCACAGGAAAGCCGACTGCACAGAAAATCCTGACTGCAGGATTATGGTGGCCTACTTTGCATAAGGATACTAAGGAATTTTGCATATGCTGCGACATCTGCCAGAGGGTAGGAAAACCTTCGTGGAGAGATGAAATGCCATTGCGACCACAGATTACGCTGTGGGCATTTGACAAGTGGGCTATAGATTTTGTGGGTCCTATCAACCCACCAGGAAAATGAACTGGTGCGAGATACATCATCACCGGAACATAATACCTCACCAGATGGGCGGAGACTAAAGCAGTAAGGAATTGTGATGCTGCTACAGCTGCACGGTTCCTCTTTGAGAACATTGTCAGTAGATTTGGATGTCCATGAATTTTGATGAGCAATCAAGGCACCCATTTCTTGAACCACACTATTGAGGCCTTGACGGAAGAATTCCAGATACAGCACCATAAGAGCACTCCCTACCACCCACAAGCTAATGGTATGGTGGAGGCCTTTAACAAGATCCTAGAAAACACTCTTACTAAGATCTGCAATAGCCAAACAAACGATTGGGACCTCAGGGTTAATGCTGTGTTATGGGCTTATAGAACTACATGCAAGAAACTTACAGGACATACACCTTTCAGCTTGGTGTATGGATAAGAGGCTATTATTCCTATGGAGTATATTATGCCCAGTCTAAGAATTTCTCAAATCACTGGGATGACAGACACAGTTATGATGAATGAAAGGCTAGCACAACTCCTTGCCTTAGTGGAAGACAGGTTCATCACAGGATTCCATCAGAAAGTGCAGAAGCCATGAGAGAAATCTTGGCATGATAGGCATGTAAAGAACAATATTTTTCAGATAGGAGACCTAGTCCTCCTCTATGACAGTAAGTTTGTGAAGTTTCCAGGAAAATTCAAGACACATTGGTTGGGGCCATACCATATTCAACAAGTTATAGATGGAGGTGCCGTTCAGCTTAGCAAACTGAACGGGGAGCTCCTTCCCACTTTCATTAATGGTAGTAGGCTTAAGCTTTACAGTGATAGCCACTCCATATCCTAGCCTTAACTCAGATAGATATGAGAGTGCAGATGTCCAGTGTAGTTGAAAGGAGGCATCGCACCGGTAGTTAGTCTACATCGGCAGGTAAAAAGCATTCGCACGAGGAGAGTTTTTCTGTTGAAAAAAAAAACCTGTTAAGTTTGTTTTGCGTAGATGATGCGATGTGTCATCGCAAAAAGGCAATGATTCCCTGTGCCATGTAGGAACTTTTGAAAAAAAACAGAGGGCCAGTCAATTCACCTTCTGATAGGAAGTTAATGAATAAATGATCGGTATACCTTACCATAGATTTGGAAACAACATCATAAATTTTCTAGAAATTTGAGGGAAAATTGATCGGATTTCAGCATTTAACGAGGATCGAAACGACGGGTGTGGTCTCTTCCATGAAATTAATACCACCGAAGGGTTCATCCTAGATGACCATTGCGTCCAGGATTATAGCCTTCAGCATAAAAGCAGAGATCATTCATTCAGGACGGTTACTTTTGCAAGATCCGAGAGCTATAGAGTAAGTTGTTAAGTTTTCCCTGTGCAAAGCTAATTTCATTACAGAGTGCTGTGATTTTCCTATTTCACACCCATTGCCAATCCAAAGTATTGCACTGAGTAGGTTCTGTTTGAGGAGGAACCTTTAGAAGACATTTTGAGATGATTCAAGTGTGGAGGCCTTGTGTCTTCTATGACGACGCCGCCCAAGGTTGTGAAATTAGGTACATCACAGGTTAGACAACCACCAAGGATGAAGAGTCAAGCGTAGGATGTAGAAGATGTCATCAAAGTCTTAGCTGCAAAGAAGCAGAAAGACGAGCTGATCACTGAAGATAAGAAAATAGAGTAGAAGAATGATGAGAAGAAATCTCCAGCTAGGAAGAAAGTAAAAATGAGAAAAATCAGGCAACGGGAGAAGGGAGATGACCTATCTCATCAGCTAAGAGAAGAACAAGAGGTTCCAAAGGTCAAGAATGAAAATATGTGGAACCCAAGCAGTGTGAATACCTGGAGCGAGTTGCTGAGAAGAAAAGTGAAAGGGAAAACAAACCAAACAAGCAGAACTTCAAAATGCAGACAAAGGCTTGTTCTCGGAATGGAATTCCTGGTTTGTATACCTTTCGTATAAGAAGGATCCAAACTGAATGAAATGTTTGAGAAGGTTGGAAGATACATATTTTCCTTGTGATAAAAGTTCTAACCAAGATAAAGAGGAAAGGATATTTGTGGAAGGCTTCTCAAAAGCTTAAAGATCCTTAAGGGAGCTACTCATCTACGGGAAAGATAAGAGGAACCAACGAACTAAGTTACAGAAACTATGGAGAAAGAAGTCGCAGGACTTCAGCAGAAACTTACAAAGACTTTGCAGGAAGCTAAGGAGAAAGTACAGTAGGAGAATCCCGCTGTTAGTAGCTCGAGGACGAGCCACAAGTAAGTGTTAGGGGACTGTTGGAGTAGGGTCCCACAGCTACAGGAGAAGCTGCCATTTTGGCGGATAGACAGTTTTGGCGAAGATATAAGAGATAAGGTAAAGATACGACGCTGTAGCATGTTTCTAGTTGCAGATCAGAGCCAGAAACTGTGACTATCGGGACAGAGAATTCAAAGAAAGTGATAGTACCTGAGCGGCTGAGAAGAGAGAGCTCATCCACTGCACTAAAGGCAGTGACCGAGAAGAGAGAGCTCACCCACTACACTAAAGGCAGTGACCGAGAAGAGAGAGCTCACCCACTACATTCAGGGTAGCAACAGAAGACAGGAGGGCTCAACTACCCTCATAAAGGAAAAAGGGGCAATGAGGCCAAGGTATTGAAGACGAAGGACAGAAAAGGAAGCGGCGCCCAGTACCCACGATCAGCGCTGGGAAGCATGGAAGACTGCAGAGTGCTGTGGTGTGACGAAAAGAAGCAGTTCGAGTATAGATAGACTGACTGTCACAGTTAGGGTTTTTGGGTTACTGTTGGGACAGGCCCATAGTTTTTTAAAGGAGAGACCTCCGGGCTGCTTATAAAGGGATGAAAATTGTATTGTAAAATGTTAGGTAGTCGAATAAACTATAGCTATTCAGACAGTTAGCCTGTCTGAGAGTCCAGTAGTCTGTTAGCTCATAGTATTTTGTATTGTAATAGAGTCGAGCTCTGGTTCTGCTATTTAGTCCATAGTTACCTTACTATAACCAGTAGCCGATTCTAGGAGTATGTATGTAACAATCTGCAGGGATTGACACAGAGAGAGAGAGAGAGAGAGAGAGAGAGAGAGAGAGAGAGAGAGAATATTGTAAGAAGGAAATATAGAGAAAGAGAAGAGATCTAGGAGAGAAGGGTTCCCGGCAGTGAGTGCGGAGTTACCCAGAAGATCTCTAGCTGCACAATAGGTTGCAGCAGAACTGTGTACTCTCTCTAGATATAATAAAAACAGTTCTGTGGACATAGCTTCTACCCTGGAAGTGAACTACGTAAAACCAGTGTGTTATGTGATTATTTCATGTGATTGTGCTTTACTCAGTTGATATCTATTATCTGTTACATGAATGTTGTATTTCAATTAGTAAATGTCTGTATGTCCTCATTCAGTTACATCATTATTGAAGGTTAAAGGTGGATTTACATGTATCAAGCGACTGCATATGAGGTTATCAGTGCTTGTTTCATACAGTAATAGGTCATTCTGTTAAAGTGTTTCCAGTATACTTATTCAGCCAGTTAAGTATAGTTGAGGTAGAGCGTGTTGAACTGTGGAAGTTCAAGTCAGAGTGTTTACTATCTTGTTGAAAGTTAGCCAAGTCATTTCACCCAGTGAGATAGACTTTGGACCATGAGGGTCATAGTGGGTCGTACTATAGAATATATCGCGTTGACAGTAGGCAATATCGCACCGTCAGAGGAGCTGCGGTGCGGGATATCGTAGAGCATGGGTTAAGCGAAAGGGAGAGTTGCACACCGCCTGATTTGCTGCGATGTGATAGGAGTCCTTCCCCTGTCAGAACCCACGAGTAAGAGAGAACCGCGTGTCACAGAGAGATCTCGCTGGCTAAGAGAAGCAGCGAGACCCCAGGATGCTATAGAACCTGGTTGAGGACACCTGAGTCTTCGGCCAACCCATAAGATCACTTCGGGTGAGACTTCAGGCCGTTTTGTGTTCTGTTGCTGAAAGGGCCAGTGAGCTAGGGGTATTGTTGGTATATGTATATTAGTAAACCCGGGTCTGCCCAGATAGCCAACACGTGCGAAAAGACACCGATGTCTTAGATGTCGAATCCTCATCGGAACTAGGTCCTATCATGAGGATCGGTGCAGGAAAATTAAAGCTTCCCATGAGGTATGGATACATGCCTACACTCACACTCCCATTTTTCAGCTGAGAGTGCTCAATGATCAAGATCAAAGCTCCCGAAGATGCGGTAACAGATGGATTCTTGAATGTCATTTGATCAATCGTTACGATCTTCCCATTATGTGGAAAGCATACAACGTGGAACAAGGAAGAAGCAATGACTTGCATACTATACATCCTGTTCATACCCAACAAGAGATTGTAATCAAGGGGCCCATCAACCACCTCGACCTCTATCGCAACAGTCTCCCCCCCAAACAGACTTTAAGGGAAGGAAGGATGCCGTGTGGCCTAAAATATCTCCCATCGAACGAAGTTAACACAGTCACTGATTTAGACAGCTCAGGAGAACCTAGACCCTTCCGACATGACAAAGACATCACATGAGCAGCAGTGCCCTCGTCAATCGCAGTACACTTGACAGTCATATTAAGACATTCTACGTGAACCAAAAGAGACACATAGTAGGGTAAGCGAGGCTAAAGTCCTGCGGTTTCAAATTTGATCACAAAGGAAGAATCATCATCGTTTACACCAAGGGTAGAAAGCAACGCCTTCCTTTGCGAAGGACAACTCTAAAGCACTTCCAATGCAGACATCGCACAAGGAGTGTGGCCCAAATCCTTGACAACTGAATAATTCTGGGTGGCTTGGGAATTTGGATTATGCCCAAAATGCTTAAGGACTCCCTTAAGAATATGAGGTACAGCCTCAGGTTTATCCATAGGTTTCTCAATGCGCAAAGGGGACCCTGATGGATCAAGCTCTTTGCCTGGGCTGGGTTGCCATCGGCATGTGGTCCAGGTTTGAATTTGGGATTGAAACAGGAACGAGGAGGATTGGGAATAATCTCATACAACAAACCAGACTTAGCATAAATCAAGTCCAATTCCTGTGCCCTAAAAATCGCTTGTTCCTCATTCTGCACTCCGGATGTGGAAACATCCTTTGCTATATACGGAAATAACGACTTGAGGAACCACTCGAGGAGGAATTCTGGCGGTATAAAATCTTTAATTAACTGCTTCTGTCTATGCCACTCTTGAATATGATCAGAAATATGTGTGGATTTATCTTTCCAAAATGTCGACAAGCGTTTAGTACCAACGTCATAACGCACTGGTAGCTGAAAGTGATTAAGAAAATTCATCGCAAGGTTGTCGAACAAAGCGAAAGCTCCCCTAGGTAACTCTATATACCACTTCACGGTAGGCCCTATAAGGGTGCGTTGAAATAGTCTCAAATGGAATGAGTCCTGATGTAAGGAATTCAAAGAGCACCATAGGTGAAATGTAGTAATGTGTTCAGTTGAATCCTCTCCTAGTTTACCCTCGAACTTAGGTATGTCCGAAGGAATTTTGGTAGGGACAGCCGACCAAGCTGGGTCATGAGCCACAGGATCGTTCGTCAATCTTGATAAGTCAGGAAGATTAAACGTCGTGAGGAAAGGGAGCTTAGGATGGTGAGGTCAATGAACCACTCCCTGATTCATATAGGGTTGATTACCACCATGGCGTTGGCCATAGTGTCCTCCTCCCATATCACCCGTATAGGGTGGTGTGGAAGCACCATAGTGCGGTGGACCTTGACTAGTGGGAGCTACAAAGTCATAATTAGGAGAGTAAGCAGGTTGTTGATACCCACCTCCATAAGGTGAAGAACCCTGTCCATACTGCATCCCATAATAAGGTCCATAGGTCATCACATGCGATGCCCCATGAGACACTCTGTAGGTAGGAAGATACGCTCCCGAAGTAGGGATATAAATACTGGAAGTAGGCAAATATGCCACAGAAGTAGTAACATGACCTCTAGAAGTATGAACATAGCCTCCCGAAGCAACGGGCAGTATGTAAACCTCAGACACAATTGGTCTAGTAACCGTAGTACGGACCTGACTGGTAGCCATATTCCGGCTCAAAGGACCACGTGAATAAGGTGGAGGATGTACATTTGAAGAACTAGGGATCGAGGACGAAGGAATATGAGTAATAATGTATGTGCTACCGCCTATCATCACTCGTCTCGGATCTGGTATCCTAATCGGATCGCTAACCCTAGACCTAGGAGGGATATACGATGTAATTTCCACCACTGGGACGGAAGGTGCAATGTGACTAGTGTTCCCAAACCTCTCCGCATGGTAAAGAATGAGAGTGCCCCCAGGAATAGTGTTAGGCTCGAAGTCGGATTTGACATGAAATGCCAAATCATGTGTAGGGAAACTAGACATAGAATAACTACCGTAGCTAGTGCTGGTAGGTTCAAAATGAGTCTCGACGTCTTCCGGCATTCCATATCGGTAACGTGTCAATGGGGAATCAACGCTAGAGTGAGTAGGTCTATCATGCATGGTTCCTATCTCAGAAATCACAGGACCTAACTCATCCAAGTCGGGTGAAGGATTGTAAGTAGGAGTAAACTCCCCATCATCTACACGAATGGGAGGAGGTGGTTCAGGAATACCCTCTAAATGGTCTCCCATGGTGTGTGAATCAACGTGTGAAATAGTCTACTTGGATTGTCTAGGTCTCTCTCCCAAAGGAGGAGGAGAACTAGAAGGTGGAAGTCCTGCTAAACGATGAGAACGGCGAGGAGCTGCACCCAAATCCAAAATGACTCAAAAAATAGAAAAGAGTCTCTATTTATGTAAACCCTAGGCCAACTATCGTGCACAGAGCAATCACTAATAAAATCTAAAGCCAAATGCAAGCAAACAAGGCTTGGATAAATGAGCTCCTGAATGAAGCAGGTATGTCTCACCTAGGAGAGGCTTGAGACTCCCATACACAACAAGTGGAGGTATGTAACCAATTATTGTTGCCCTCAGCTTCAACACATAAAGCGACTATGCTGTCCGACCCTGACCTGGCTGGGACACCTGCAGAATAACCCCTGCAAAGTACCCCCTCGATATCTTAGGTAAGGTCACTAAGGTCACCTCAATATAATCAATGCTCAGGCAGACATTCGCAGGTGGGATTGACCATATGGGTAGGGTAGCAAAGCCCGAAACTCTTGAAAGAGCCCCTATATATGAATACAATCCTGGAAATATCTTCGGTGCTACTCAGTTATGACTAGGGGTCATGCCAATCAATAACCACTCACACTGCCTCATGCTTAACTCCCTTTTGAGAGGAGGATCCTGAGAAACACTGGTTACACCAAGGATTTCACACACTCACCTGGACAGACACATACATGTTGTTGTTTAGTGATCTTGGAGAATTAACTTACAATGAACTATTCCAAGATCCTAAAACCTAATCTTGTTGGTGCACCCTAGAACAGAAAAGAGTGTAATTCATTTTAATTTAGCGTTGATTTTAATTGCCTTTATTACTCAAAAAAGGGATATGGCTGTGCAACTAATGGTGTTATGACGCAACATGAAGTAAAATGCACACTTAACAATCAATGCAAATGCATTGTGTCCATGAAAACAGGGTATGCTACTACATGAAATGCACAATTTTTCTTCAAATGCTGAATGCAAATTTTTCCTATATGAAGTCCTAACTAGCACTCCAAAGCAAATCTAGTGCAAGTACAATGCAAATATGCAAAATGCAATGCATGATGATAAGCAAATGTTTTTGGATTTCTGAAATAAAAGAGATGCAAAAAGCAAAAGAATGATTCTACGACCCCTAGACTCTGCAAGGACACACAAACAACACTCAAGCAAAGCACTAAGATAAAAGAACTCTAATGCACTAATCTCAAACAAAAAATCAAAAATTCCATGACAAGAACCTTCTTAAAAATAAAAAATAAAAAATTTAGCCTAAAAAAATGTTTCTGGTCAGAAACAGAGGTCTAAATAGACTCAGGAAGTGCCAAAGGAGACTCAGCAAATATCAGAATTCACCCAGCAACCAATTAACTTCCACAAAAAGGAAAAAACAAGGGCATACACGACTGTTCACAGTAAAACCGTGTGTATATGCGGAAATCGCAGAGGAACTCGCGTGTATACGCAACTGTGAGTTAAAAAACTCACGTACATGAAGAAAGGTGCATAAACTCAAGGCAAATAGATAGGCTGAGACAAACTTCACACCAATCAGACCCTACCAGGCATACATGCCCCAAGACCCGACATAGAAACAAGAGAGAAAGAGCAATTCAAATTCATTGAATTCCGATAAAACAACCCCCAAAGGACAACTACTAGGAACTCCCCAGTGGAGTCGCCAATTCTGTTACGGAGAGAAATTCCTATGGCTTGGGGTACCACAACAGATATCTTGACTCCAGAAATCTATCCTTTCCAATATGTAATAGCAATTAAATGTCTAACACTAAAGGATTAGACCTCGTACCTTATTCCGGACGATTGAAGTAGATCCCCGTTGAACTTTCCAATCTTCCACTTGAATTGATAGAGTACTTCCTCAACAACAAGTAAACAATACAAGCATTCTATATATCATGGTGTTAGATCTCTGATGGCATGTCTGCGAACCGGAGAAACTGAATCCCCCACTTGGGCCTCCACCACCTCAATCCTCCATCTCTCGATAGCAAGCTCACAAGTAAAAGAAAGCTTGGGAAGAACACACTAGTGCTCCAAGGGACAAAGGGATGCAGACTGAAGCATAAGTTTCAGCAACAATGGACTATAGTTTCTTTACTCTGAATTCTCTCTTATGCCTTCAATGTACCAAGGGGTTCCTTATATAGCTTTTCAAAGGGGTAATGAAAAGTCGAATCCGAGCGATCTCAAGGCATAGGGAAGGCCAGGAGTCAAATGTGTCAGATCCATGTCAAGGAAAACTCCAAAAGGATTTGGATTATGCACACATCCCGATGTACACAATTTTAGTGGTCAAACCCGCGTATATACGCACTTATAGGTTTAAAAATCGCCTGTATCATTTTTCATATGTTTTTAGGAATGATCAAGGAAACATCAAAGGACAAAAAATGGTCCATGGGGTCTAAGGAGTTTGCAGCGGGACAGGGGAAGGCCATACAAAGTGTGATTCACCTAGAGTGGTGAAATCAGCTATAACAGTTAAAAGATCCTAATATAATTCTATCTTAATGTTAAAAATATAACACATCTAGGTTTCTCTTTGTATGTGATGATGAGATGATGCGGATACAACAAGAAATGGTAGGAGATGTAGGTGATTTTAGTGGGTATGTAATGTATGGTCCTTGGTTGTACCTAGGTCATGGATTTATCATGGATATAATGAATACATAGATGAGGAATAGTCCTACACCCAGCATGAAACATGGTTGGATCTGTAGAAACATCCTATGATTGATAGATCTGATAAATGCCACTAATCAATGATCGACAAGATTAGTACTACAACAATAGCGACAATGATGATCCAACTATGATGACTTGACCAAAGTGTTAATTACTGTGGCAATATAATACCTTCCTAGTTAAGATGGATTGTTCTTGTAATTATAACTTCGGAAGATATTTTGTTGTATATTATCATTGCATATTGATGTACCCCCATAAGAAATTTTTTCCCTTTGTTTGGAATGTCATTATTGTATATGGTCATTGAGGTAAAACCTTCAGTGTAAGTTGGGGAAGTAGTCAGCAAGATTAATATAATAAAATGTATTTTTGAGTCTCCCTAAGTGAATTCGTCCCTACTAGGTTAATAGGTTGGACCAATTAGGTTTATAGTTCAGTGGCATGATGTGTATAAATAGTGAGGAACCCTCCCTCAAATAGACACACACACACACACACGCACTCAAGTGTGCATTAGGAGAGAGAGGACAAGTTCTCTAGAGGAGAAAGAGAGAAAGAGAGAGAGATGAAAAAGACTTATGATTATTGGGTTTTCCCATCTTGTGATATTGTATTAGTGACGGAACCATTATGAGAAAGTTTGTAGGGTTTTCTCCTGTATGGTTTCCCTGAGGAAAATATTTATGTCTTGTTCATATTGTGCATCTTGATGTGCTTGTTATTTTTTCAAATAAAGATCCTAATAAATTTGAATTAAAGTAGGAAAACTAACAAAAACAGGCCTAGAATGCATAATAACATCCATATTTGCTTTTTCTTTTTAATTTTATTTAAAATCGAGAAAGAAATGGAGTATAAACAATGTATAATTCATATGTAAAATCCTAAGTAATTCAGAATATGTACCAAATCTACAAGAATAGGCCCTAAGATAACTTAAAATCCTGACAACAATTCAGTGGTAAGACAAACTTGTACAAAGATAAAGTTAATCACCTTGGAACAAGAATTATTGTTCAACAAGATAAAAACATGAACAAAAAAAATCAACAGATGCTAACAGGTGATGACCCAAACAACATTAAATCCAAGGATAAACCAAGTGCAAATACTAAGTACAAGGCACGGGGTATTCAGTCATTGAAACTACGTCATAGCGCCTTTGTTCATGGGATATTATAGAATACCCCTAATTTCACTAGATATTGATAAATACCTACCAAAATCCTATTTTTGAGCCCCCTCCCAATATATGTTTTTATTTAAAAATACCCTATTTTTACAACATATCCTCTTATTTTTAGTAAATACCACTTTTTATATCCCCCAATACCTATAAATACCCCATACCCCACTCCTCACCCCCCCAATACCTATAATATATTGACCTTATTTTTCATAATTTAAAACCCCCCTTTATGAATGAATGTGATAATATATTGGTCAACAAAATGAGCCCCTTTAGTACAAGGTATTTTTCCCAAAGCTCTTACCTAAAGGAGGACTTAAACAAGAAAATGCATACCTTAATAAACAGATACTAAGGCATAGACATCGCACTAATAAGACCCAGAGGAGAGTTTTGAATCCAAAAGACTCCAAGACAAACTGAAAAAATGACAAACCTAACCTGCAAACAATTGTTATAGGAATACACACAACTATGTGTTAAATAACACGCGACTGTATATGTGAAAAATCACATTTTGAAGGATAAACAATAGTGTATACAACCCACACTAGCATGTTTGTCTTAAAAACTTGAAAATGAAAGAAAAAATCAAAAAATTAAAAGGTCTAGTGGAATCAAAGACAAATAAAAGTCCTGCAACTTCGATTAAGAACTCATAAATACAAATGACTAGAAGAAAGTACAAAACAAAACCCCAAAGTACTATAGGGATCCCTAGAAAATTCACCATTTTTGTTATTAAGAATTACGTATATGACCAGGGTTATGGAGGTCACCAACATATTGGGTTGTACTCAGGCTAAAATAACTACAAACAAGACTCAAACAAAGATTAAATTCTAAAAGAGAAAAGGGTTTGAGTGATGGAGATTGTGTACCTTATTTATGAATACTGGTCCTAGCTTTGTGCTTCTTTGAAACCAATCTCTGAGCTACTACTCTAATACTTTCAAGAAAATATACCCTCCTCAAACGCTTTTGATTGTCATAAATATGGAACATGTATAGGAAAGAGATTGAAACTTAACATTAGAACCATAATCTATCAACATAATTCATTAAAGTTAAAAAATGTACACAATTTAGTGGGAATGAAAGATATCTTTATTAATCAAGTAATTTGGAACAAGTACAATTATACCTCATTCTGACATTGACTCCTTGGAACATGATGCTACAACAAATTTTACTTTTAGGGGTGGTTGTCTTCTGCCTCCAAAAGTCACTTTTGGGGGCAATTTTGGCTTTAGAGGTGGTCTTTACAAAACCACCCCTAATAACACCAACTCTAAAAGTTTTGACTTTTAGGGGTGGTTTTAGAAGAGATCAAAACCGCCACTAAAATTCACTTTTGGGGGTGGTTCTAAACCACCACCCCCCAAAGTCACTTTTAGGGGTAGTTCTAAAAACACCCCCCCAAAAGTGACTTTTGGGGGCAGTTCTAAACCTCCCCCCCCCCACAAAAGTCACTTTTCGAAGGGGGGGGGGGGGGGGGGTTAGAACCCCCCCTGTAATATCTTGATTTTGACCCTATTGCATTAAAATGGTAAATGATGTAAATATTGTTATTAAATCATGGTGAGGAGCTCAAGCACCAGGCCCCACCATTGATTTAGTGTTTTATGTATAAGCATTTAAAATCGTTGCCTATGGTTCTCATGCTAGATAGGCACAATATAAATTGAGATATCATGTGAATATGCAATTTAATAAAATACCCACAACTAGTTACACAAATCAACAAGAGATGGGGGCATCATTTTCACAAGGAATAGGGAGGGAAATTATTCAAAACCTTGAGCCAATAGTGTTAAGACAAATTTCAATGAGAGAACCCATAAATTCTCAACTACCCATTTTGACTTATGCACCCAATCATTTAATTCTTCCAAGAGTTGGTTGAGGCAGTTAATGCATTGGGAATGGAGAGGTATGGTAGTCAATTTTGTGTATGGGCAAGCCATGAATTCTGGAAAACCATATTATTCCTTATGGGGAAAGAAAACCCCTAGAAAAGTGTGCCCAATCCATTCTTCACCCATGATTTTTCACTTCCTCACACAGCTGGAGCTAGCTGGGGCGTTTCTTCTCGTTTTTATGTAATTACCTTCATTTTTTCCATGGTTGGAAATCCATTTTTGTGTTACACAATGGACGGGAAGAAGAGATTCATGATTTGGGAGTTTATAGAGGTCATTTCTGCCCTTGTAATGTCCAGAAATGTTTTATGAAATCAAATTTTCTCTCCTAGGGTTGATTCTCCATCGACCATTTCATTTCTGGTTTCCCACGACTTGTGAGACTAATGGAAACCCCATCGTGGGCATCCCACAACCAAAAAATTTATCTCATACCTAGCACTTGTGGTTTTCTATTATGTGCATCATTGTTTTGGTCTGAACTATAAGTAAGAATTGGGAGTGGAAAAGGACCAGAATTGGCTTGATAAACCTAGTGAAGAGAGGAACCTCACAAAAGATCAAAAGGGGTCTGTTACTCTTCTATGCACACCTTGGAGAACACTAGAATGGAAGGTATGGCCTGAGGGAATTTGTAGAAGTGAAGTGAATACTTCCTTATGTTGGGTGTGTAGGTATTGTGGAGACCAAACTAGATAGAACTTGTAAAGGTATCCATAGCTCTGTGGTTGAGCTCACTAGCTTAGCAATTCTTCCTTTCCACTGCCTTAACAGCCTGAGAAAACCAATTATGAATTGGCTTGGCTGAACCTTGGTGTGTATTTGGCTATGTCTGGGTTTGTTGTACCCCTATTTCCTTGTAGAATTCATGCCCAGCCCAGGGGTGGCAGTTGTGTTGAGAGATTGATGAGCACAACTAGCCTAAGGTTGGGTGGAACGTTGCAGCGACATAGCTAGTTGCTCGGGGCAGCTCATTTCCAATATAAGTACTCTCTTGTATTAATTATGCATTGTATTGGTTTTAAGAATTATTATGAATGTATTGAATTCTTGCTTGAGGTTCAACTAGAGATTTACTTCCGCTGTATTTTCCTTCATTATACATCTACATATTTCTTTTACTTCCAATGATTTTTTCTTATGTTCATGGGGCTATATGCCCGGTTAATTCATCATGTACTCTCCATCATTCAAGATTCATGAGAGGGGACATGATAGTATGGTATTAGAGCCACAGGTTTCAACATCGGGTGAAAATTGGCTAAGTTGAATAGTTTGCATAGGTAAGATTACCCCCTGTTGAGAACTGGTCAGCAGAGAAAGAAAGAAAAAATTTCTATGTTTTTTAAATTCCTTCTATATCTATGTTAGCAAGATTTGGCAAGATCACAGTGACTCTGTTGGTTAAGATCAACCAGAAATGATGAAACCGTTGGCAAGTTAAGATGAGTCCAATGATACGTTTCGGGGTGATCGACTGATTTGCATCGACAAAGTTTGAGAAGTTCGGTGAAAGACTCATTCGATGATCGATGTAAAACTTGGTCAGCAAAGAAATATGAGTTTGTCAATTGGTGCAAATGAGTGAGTTGAGCAGAAACATATCGGAGGAAACCGACTAGTTAGTCGATTGGTGCAAATGAGTGAGATGTGTCGATACATATTGGAGGAAATCGACGAGTTCACCGATCGGCGCAAATGACTGAGTTGTGCTGAAACATATCAGAGGAAACTGATGAGTTCACCGATCAACACAAATGAGCGAGTTGCATCGATACATGTTAGAGAAAACCGACGAGTTCAATGATCGACACAAATGGGAGAGTTTCTCTAATACATTTCGGAGGAAAGTGACAAGTTTGCAGATCGGTGCAAATGAGCGAGTTGCATCAATACAGGTCGGAAGAAACAAGTGAGTTTTTCGATAGGCATAAATAAACTAGTTTCATTGATACAGGTCGGATGAAATAGGGGAGTTGACCAATCAGTGCCAATAAGTGAGTTTCTCTCAAACAGGTTGGAGGGAAAATGATAAATCCTCCGAAACAAATAATTTCAACAGTTTTTCAGTGAGATTTGGAGGTGCCATAAAATTGAAAAATGGCCTTAAACTTATGCGCCACATTGTGCGAAAGCCCCCTTGACTGTCGTCGTCCCCCTAAGACAGTCGTTGATTGTGAAAAAATTCTATGTTTTGACAAGTTGTCAATATAGGATTATCCCAAATGTAGACATGTAATTTATAAATTTCTGAGAATATCACGCAGCTAACAATTGTGTTTATGAACACATTTTGCAGAGTCAAATTCACATCAAAGGCAACATTACACGTAGTGCAGTTTGGAAAATTTGGTCTTGGTTGGGCCAATAATATCAACGTCATGAATGATGCATAGGATCCCTGTGAGCCCGAGACAGATGCCATGGGGGAGAACATACAGGTTGAGAATGTTGAAACAAAATCCAATGGGAGAATAAATCAAGAGACTCCCCCAGATATTGCATCCACCATGAGGATCCTAAGGGTGGAGTTGCAATGTTGCAGAGAAGATAATGAAAGGATGATTAAAGCTCAGGAAGAACAAAATTAGTTTAATGCATCCATTCTACAGAGTTTGACAGACATCCAAAGGCATATAAACTCTGGGAATCCAACACAAATCCAGAAGGGAGTGGGAGTAGTTCAATGAGAAATTCACGCAAGAGATCCAATAGCTCTAGAAGAGTTTCTAGAGATAGAACATATACTCTAGAAATATCTTCTAGTGGATCATCTTTCTCTGGAGAATCCATTGGGGGTTCAAGCTCTTCATTTCATAGGAGTAAGATGAAGAAGCATTACAAGAAGAATTCATATGGGGAATTTAAGAAGGAAAAGCTTCCTACATTTTATGGTGAAGTAAAATATGGTTAAGTAGCTGAAGCTTGGGTTCTTGGGATGAGAAATTATTTCTAATTCCAAGACTACTCTAGAAATATGAAGGCAATGGTATCCATATTCAACTTAAATAGAAGAGCATATATATTTTGGGAGCACCTTAGGCAAGTGAAGAAGATTAATGAAAGAAATATTATGTGGAAGTAGTTCAAGAAATATTTCAAGTAGAAGTACCTCTCTGATAGGTGCTATGATTATAATATTAAAGAGTTCCATGAGATGAAATTGGGACACTTGACCATGGAAGAATATGCAAACAAATTCTTGGAACTTTTGAGGTATGTCAGGTATATTCGAGATGATAAGGTGAAAATTCATTGTTTTCTAAGTGGGATACCTTAGTCATATAAATATAGGATTGAATTTGATGAATCTTGAACTCTAGAAGAGGTAATAAGGAAGGACAAGTATTTCTATGATCAAAACAAAAGCAAACTTGATTTCCATAAGGCATGGAAGGACACAAATAATGAGAAGTTTGACTAAAGGAAGAAAGGTTTTAAACCCCTTCACCTCCGAAATCAGCAAAGGAAGCCATCACAAGCTATGACTAAGCCAGCCGGAATGATGGGATACAAGCCAAGAGATCCAAAGGAACCAAGAGAACTACTTCAATGTTGGTAGTGTGGAGGAGAACATATGCTTAGGAACTATCTACATCAGAATGGGAATGTAAATCAAGTTCACAACATCCAAGGAGCTAAAACTGTGGGTCAAGTGGAGAGGACTATCCCTACAATATATGCAGCACTAGAGGACCGCCAAGAAGATCATCAATCAACTGTGGTTGAAATTGAAGGTTGTTAGCACTAAATTTATTTTTGTTGGAATTGGTCTTATTGCCTTCAAAATTTTAAGTTTTCATGGGTGATTGAGTTGGTTTCCAAAGTTTTCTCACTAAGTTATTTCCAAGTTGGAAAAGAAGAGAAGTTAAAGGAATTTTAGGTAAAAAGAGAAATATTTTTTTCACAAGTGGGGCAAAAAGTTTTATTAACTTTTGAATGAAATTTATAAAATGGGTTTTATAAACCTATTATTTTATTTATATTCAAACTTATATAGTTTTGGATATTTTTTCCAAAGTCAAAAAGTGGCCTCTTATTAATCCAATGGCTAATGTAAAAAATTTAAAACTCATCAATGGGTATTAATGTTTCCGGAGAGTAAAGTTGTGAGATGGTTAAATTGGAAAGGTGGTAGCTGAATTTAAACCACTTTCCACGTGGTAACTTTTGGTGAATTCCGCAGAGAAAAATGGTTTAAGAAAAACAAATCAGTGAAGGCTCCGGAATAGACCATTATGTAAAGGTAAAGGTGACTTGGTTTTGAAAAATTATTTCATTTGTGTGCTGCGCGTGAAAGGAAGGAGACAGTCTCTCATATTTACATAGCATATTTTTTTCTTCTGAAAATGATTGTTTTAGTCATTTTATTCAACGACCTGTTTCCAGCAAACAAAGAATAATTTTCAAAAACTGAAAGAGGTTTTTCATCATAACATTTTGATATACAATAACCTCTCTTAGTGTTTACCTAGGTACTACATATTGGGAGCAGAAAAGTCATCTTCAGAGGGAAAATGTTCAGATGTCAAAATGACTGTTCTAGTCATCAAATTAAAATAATTGTTTTCATCAAATAAAGATTAATTTTGATAAAGTGAGAGAGGATTTTATTCAAAACATAACTGTACACAATAACCTCTTTCAGTTTCCACACATGTGCTATTTTTTAGAAGAAACAAAGTTAGTTGTAGAGGCCATTTTTCATGTTTTCCAAAGGACTATTTCAACCATCAAATTCAAAGAATTGTTTTGGACAAATGAAATTTAATTTTACAAAAATGAGAGAGGTTTTTATTCCTAATAGGCCTATAATAAAAAACCGTCTTCTTTTTTTACACAGTAATCACAAGTTGGGAGAATTTAAAATATCTTCACAAGTAATTTTTCCAGAAATCTACAATTTTATTACTTGAGTCATCAGCTTCAAAGGAATATTTCGAGGAGATTGAGATGATTTTGGAGAAATGAAGACATGGTTTTTGTTGGGAACATTTCCAATTATAAAAACCTCTCCCATATTTCACACAGCTGTCACCATTAGAGATATGCATGAGAAACGTTGTTGTAACTGTTTCTATTTTTAGAGTTCAGTTAAGTTTTGAATTCAAAGTTAGGTAGAGGTTATTCTTATATAAATTAAAATGTAATTGATACTTTTAAAAAGGAGGATTTTTCAAGAGAGGAGAGGATCTACATTGCAATGGCTTCACGTTTTCAGTAAATGAATGAAATTTGTAGAGGAGGAATGTAAAATCTTTTTCATGTCAGAGATTCTTGTGCCATCTTTTTCTTCAGTAAGTAATTTCTTTATGTGATTGTTTATCCTATTTCCCACTCCATTTTGTATTTTATTTCATGCTTGAGCATTATTTTTTATGGGCTAGAATTCATCCTGCATGCTCTAGGTCCATTGTTCAAGCATTTTCAAATTATTTTCTCCTAAAGTCTTGCAAAATTCACCCTAGTTAGGTGCTCTATTTGATGGAATGTCTCCCTTTGTCTACTAATCAACCTGCTAATACCTGAAGACTGAGGAAATGGTTCCTACCTTCCCTCTGTTCATAAACTTTCAAAACCCTACCTCCTGCAACCTATTTCAGATCTGATTGTTGACTCCATTGCCCAATGGTCTCCTCCATGACCATCCTACCAAGTCTTTTAAAACAAACTTGTCCTATTTGTCCCATCAGAAATCTGACCATCTGATTGTATTTGATTGAATATCTTGAAGTATAAAAACTTTGTAAATAGTGAGAGATCCCTCTCTGACTGTATTAGGTCAGAAATACATTCTAAAGTAGTTTTTGATGTTACCTTGGAATCTACCTTTCACAACCTGGGTACATTCTGAGTGCTAACAAATTGGCATCGTTGCCGTGGAATGAAGGTTCAAATCTTCCCTGGGTGTGAACGACATACTTTCAGATTTGATTGTTGATGGTGAACAACAGTCAGATATTAGCAAGGTTGTGTATCTTTCACTTGGCGACTCCATCTTCGAAGAATCCAGTTTTCAGAATTTCTATGGCGACTCCACTGACAAAAGATTGTAAAGTTTGAAGAGTTGATTCTGTATATTCATTTATCAAGATGAGTTCTTTGTCTGCAAGGTATGCTCCTATGAATCGTGCTCACATTCCTGGTTTTCCAAATCGAATACCTAAAGTGGATTGGCAAACAGGTCTTCCAAAGTTTAAATATCAAAAGAATGATGATGATGCCCTTCATTTGGTTAGATTTCATATACATATACATAAGTTGGGAGTTAAATTGCATGAGGATTCTTTAATGAAAATGTTCATGGCTACTTTAGAAGGAGATGCAAGGTCACGGTATGAAGGGTTACCATCAGGAAGTTTATTTTTCCTTATTGATTTTCATACAGTATTTCATGAACATTACAAAAATCAATACCCCTCATTGCTGGTTAGAGATTGTTGTATGCATGCTAAAGGTTTCATTGAAGATTTGGAAAACTTATATAGTGATGATGATTTAATGGATGAAGAGCTGTTAGAAATTTTATATGAGAACCCATTTCAGAAAAAAGAAATACAAATTAGCTGTCTTCACATTCAAGAAAAATCTCAGCAGTTAATAATTTCTTCATCTACTGAAAGAGACATGAGCCAAAACTCTGATTCAACCAACTACATTTCTTTTCTTGAAGTAGATGATAATTTGCAGCAGTCTTTTCATTCTCTGTGTGACCAAGAAGGAAGTTGGGATGGTCAATCAAACCCTTCTTCATATTATTCAACTTCTGAAGTTTTGTTTCAAGATGAGACTACTTATTCCGAATCATAAAATTTCTTTTTGCAGCAGCAATTTCCTCTAAATTCTAATGCTTTTGTGGGTGATTACATAAAGAATTCTGATTCTACAAATTTTCAATCTTATAGTCCCTCCACATATTTATTTTCTGAAAATGCAATTAAAGAGAAATCAGCCCTTGGATTAGAATTGGAAAAAAGATATAAGCATGAAGATGATCAGCCTAGTGATGTGAAAAAAGAGGGTTATACTCTTGATGGTTTTTCTGATGATTGCGGTCAGCTTGGTAAAAATTATGTTAGTGATCGTTTTAAAGAAAATTTTAGTCTACTTATATATAATGAAAAGGAAGAGTAATCATGCCATCAATCTCAGTATGTGAAAGAACCAATAATGTGCAATAAACAAAGGGATCACAAAGAAGGAGATGAGGACTCTCAATGGGATGTTTCTTTAAATATTTCCAATTCAGAAACATTTTTTCAAGAAGACATCTTTCTGCTTAATCTTGTTGAAGAACAAAATAATATTCCTCTTGAAGTGCTTGAGAAGAATGGAGTTGTAAATGTAGAAATATTAAATGAAGTTGTTGATATATCATTTAAAAACAATCATGAGAATGTCTTTCAAAGCTCTTTTAAAGATTGGTTTCACAGTATGCAAGAAGAGTTACTTTTTGGACAGCCTTGTCATGACAAACAAGTGATTGAGTATTTTGAAATTTGTCATGTTTTTTATGATCCAATAGCAGAGTACATGGATAAATTTTTCAGATGGAGTAGTTGGTTATATGTTTGCAGCAAAGGACAAATTTTTCATCATAACCTATTTCTATTTTGTTCTTATGTTCTAATTTCGATCAAGCATGAGGAAGAAATGGAATTATTGGATAAATTGCTTGATTGGCTTCATTGGAAATCAGATTTTGCTTGATTGGGCATTTGTGCTTAGTTGAGTAGGATAGGTAGGCATGAATAAGCTCAACATGGCGAGCATTTATTTCATCAGTTTTCAGTTTGTTTTCAGTTTCAAGTGCAATTCAGTTACAAGTTACAGGTTGACAAAGTGGGATTTGTTTGCAAAATGGTTTTAGTTGATGGTTTAGTTCAAAACAGGTTGAGGATTTCAGAGAAATTTTAATTGAAACCCAATGGATTTTGCACCTATTCTACGGGGTTATTTGCTACCTCGCAGGGAGGATAGCATCCCTAGTTGGAGCCAACTGTTAGTACTAAATTTATTTTTGTTGGAATTGGTCTTACTGCCTTCAAAATTTTAAGTTTTCATGGGTGATTGAGTTGGTTTCCAAAATTTTCTCATTAAGATATTTCCAAGTTAGCAAAGAAGAGAAGCTAAAGGAATTTTAGGTAAAAAGAGAAATAAATTTTTCACAAGTGGGGCAAAATATTTTATTAAATTTTGAATGAAATTTATAAAATGGGTTTTATAAACCTATTCTTTTATTTATATTCAAACTTATATAGTTTTGGATATTTTTTCCAAAGTCAAAAAGTGGCCTCTTATTAATCCAATGGCTAATATAAAAAGTGAAAACTCATCAATGGGTATTAATGTTTTCGGAGAGTAAAGTTGTGAGATGGTTAAATTGGAAAGGTGGTAGCGGAAATTAAACCACTTTCCACTTGGTAACTTTCGGTGAATTCCGCGGAGAAAAATGGTTTAAGAAAAACAACTCAGTGAAGGCTCTGAAATAGAGCATTATCTAAAGGTAAAGTTGACTTGGTTTTGAAAAATTATTTCATTTGTGTGCTACATGCGAAAGGAAGGACACAGTCTGCCATATTTACATAGCATATTTTTTCTAAAAATGACTATTTTAGTTATTTTATTCAACGACCTGTTTCCAGCAAACAAAGAATAATTTTCAAAAATAGAAAGAGGTTTTTCATCATAACATTGTGATATACAATAAAATCTCTCATTTTTTACCCAGGTGCTACAGATTGGGAGCAGCAAAGTCATATTCGGAGGGAAAATGTTTAGATGTCAAAATGACTATTCTAGTCATCAAATTAAAATAATTGTTTACATCAAATGAAGATTAATTTTGAGAAATTGAGAGAGGCTTTGCTTCATAACATAACTGTACACAATAACCTCTTTCAGTTTCCACACAGATGCTATGTTTTAGCAGCAACAAAGTCAGTTGTACAGGCCATTTTTCATGTTTTCCAAAGGACTATTTCTGCCATCAAATTCAAATATTTGTTTTGGACAAGTGGAATTTAATTTTACAAAAATGAGAGAGGTTTTTATTCCTAACAGGCCTATAATAAAAAAATTCCTTCATTTTTTACACATTAATCACAGGCTGGGAGAATTTAAAATATCTTCACAAGTCATTTTTCCAGAAATCTACAATTTTATTATTTGAGTCATCAGCTTCAAAGGAATATTTCGAGGAGATTGAGATGATTTTGGAGAAATTAAGATATGGGTTTTGTTGGGAACATGTCTAGTTATAAAAAACCTCTCCCATATTTCACACATCTATCACCATTATAGATATGCATGAGAAACGTTGTTGTAACTATTTCTATTTTTAGAGTTCAGTTAGGTTTTGAATTCAAAGTTAGGTAGAGGTTATTCTTATATAAATTAAAATGTAATTGATAGTTTTAAAAAGGAGGATTTTTCAAGAGCGGAGAGGCTCTACATTGTAATGGCTTCACATTTTCAGTAAATGAATGAAATTTGTAGAGGAGGAATGTAAAATCTTTTTCATGTCAGAGATTCTTGTGCCATGTTTTTCTTCAATAAGTAATTTATTTATGTGATTGTTTATCCTATTTCCCACTCCATTTTGTATTTGCTTTCATGCTTGAGCATTAGTGTTTATGGGATAGAATTCATCCTACATGCTCTAGGTCCATTGTTCAAGCATTTTCAAATTATTTTCTTCTAAAGTCTTGCAGAATTCACCCTAGTTAGGTGCTCTGTTTGATGGAATGTCTCCCTTTGTCTACTAATCAACCTGCTAATAATTGAAGACTGAGGAAATGGTGCCTACCTTGCCTTTGTTCATAAACTTTCAAAACCCTACCTCCTGCAACCTATTTCAGATCTGATTGTTGACTCCATTGCCCAATGGTCTCCTCCATGACCGTCCTACCAAGTCTTTTAAAACAAACTTGTCCTATTTGTCCCATCAGAAATCTGACCATTTTATTGTCTTTGATTGAATATATTGAAGTATAAAAACTTTGTAAATAGTTAGAGATCCCTCTGTGACTGTATTAGGTCATAAATACATTCTAAAGTGGTTTTTGTTGTTACCTTGGAATCTACCTTTCACAACCTGGGTACATTCTGAGTGCTAACAAAGGTAATATTGCTAAGCATTTTTTTTCTATTTTGATTGACCCTAGATGTACTCATAGTTATATCACTCCTAAAATTGATGATATTTCTTCTTTTAAGAAATTAAATCATAGTGAATCATGGTTAGTTCAACTAGCCATTGGAACCAAGAGAAAAGTTAGTGAAATTGTAAAGAGATTTCTATTAGATGTGGATGGGATATTCGCTTATGCAAAATTGAATATTATGACACTTGGTTCCTATGATTATCTCATTGGAATTGACTTGTTAGAAGCACACAAGGTTAAACTTGAATGCTGCAACAAGACATTTGAATGCGTGGATGAAGAAGGAAACCCAAGGGTTGTAAGAGGCATTCCAAAGGTGATTTATGTTAGGAAGGTTTCAGGAATACAGTTGAAGAATTTTTGTAGGAAAGGTTGCCGATTGTATGCAGCCCATGTTTTGGAGCAACAGAAATCCTAAGTTGAAGGACTATCATGTATTGCAAGAATTCATGGATGTTTTTACGGATGAGATTCTAGGACTTTCTCCAAAGAGAGACATTGATTTTACAATTGACCTTGTGTCTGGAGCCGCATCTGCATCCAAGACACCCTATAGGATGAGCACACTAGAATTGCTAGAGCTAAAAATGCAGTTACAAGAGTTGTTGGAAAATAAATATATCAGACTGAGTGTGTCCCCATGGGGATCACCAGTTCTATTTGTGAAAAAGAAAGATGGGGTATTTGGATTATGTATTGACTACAAGTAGTTGAACAAAGTTGTGTAGAGAATAATTACCATTACCTCAAATTGATGACCTTTTTTATCAAATGAGAGGAGAAAACGTATTTTCAGAAATTTACTTGAGGTTTGGTTACCATTAGGTAAGAATAAAATAGGAAGATATTCATAAGACAACCTTTAGAACAAGGTATGGGCACTATGAGTTTGTGCTGGTACCATTTGGTCTCACAAACGCACCAACTACATTCATGTGTCTCAATAATAGTGGTTTTAGAAAGTATCTGGACAAGTTTCTTCTTGTCTTCCTAGATGACATTCTTATTTATTCTAAGAATGAAGAAGACCATGAAGAATGTTTGAGAATGGCATTGAAATTTCTAAGGGAGCATAAGTTGTATGCAAAGTTTATAAAATGTGACTTTTATAAAGATAAAATTCATTATTTGGGTCACATTATCTCAGACAAAGAAATATTTGTGGACCTTGAGAAGATTGAGGCCATTATGAATTGGCCAAATCCAAGAAATGTGATAGATGTGAGATCCTTTATGGGACTTGTTGGGTACTATAGGAGGCTCATTGAATGATTCTCCAAGGTCGCACATTCAATGAATTCCTTGCAAAAGAAGGGGATCAAGTTTGATTGGACACCAAGATGTGAGGAAAGCTTCCAATGGTTGAAGAATATTCTTACAAGTGCACCAATTTTGAAAATTGCAGACCTAGAAAAAGACTTTGTGGTGTGTACCGATGCATGCAATCAAGGACTTGGAGGAGTTCTTATGCAAGACAACCACATGGTATACTATGAGTCAAGAAATTTGAAGGAACATGAGAAGAAATATGCTACTCATGATTTAAAACTTCCAACCATAGTACATGCTCTAAAGATGTGGAGGAATTACTTAATGGGAAGGAAATTTGAGCTAAGGACAACCCATTGTGGCCTGAAATACTTGTTTTATCATCCAACGTTAAATGCTAGGCAAGCTAGATGGTTGGAATTTTGTGTGAAATTGATTTTGAAATCAAACACATAAAAGGAAAAGAAAACAAGGTGGCTAATGCACTCAGCAAGAAGGTACATGAAATGCATGTGGCATCTCTTAGTAATTTCCAACCATATTTGAGGAAGCTGATTATTAACCATATTGTCGAGGATGAAGTGTACGTGCAAATAAAGGAGAATTTGAAGCAAAAAAACCTTGAAAGGAAGTACGAAGAATATCAATTGGAAGGAGATGAACTTCTTACTTATAAGAATAGAATTTATATTCCAAATGTGACAGACTTGAGGAAGATTGTTATGGATGAAATCCATCAAGCTCTATATTCTGGTCACCCATGGTATCAGAAAACAATTGCTAGAGCTAGAAAGCAGTATTTTTGGTCAGGAATGAAAAAGGACATTGCTGAGTATATTCCTAAGCGCATGAAATGTTAGCAGGTGAAGGTCGAACATCAACATCAAACAGGTTTGTTGCAACAATCCTGGAATGGAAATGAGAAATCATTTTCATGCATTTTAGTACAGGGTTTCCAATGAATATGAGGAAACATGATTCCATCATGGATGTGGTGGATAAGTTAACAAAGGAATCACATTTTATATCGGTCAAGTCCACATATAAATTCGATTCCATTGCAACTATTTTCATGAAGGAAATTTTCAGATTGCATGAATTTCCTAAGGAAATAATTTCTGACAGGGATACCAAGTTTACTTCAAATTTTTGGAAGGGTCTTTTTGCATATTTGGGTATGAAGTTAAACTTTAGCACTGCTTACCATCCTCAAACCGATGGACAAACAGAGAGAGTAAATTAGGTGCTTGAAGAAATGTTTCGCATGTATGTAATGGACAAACCATCCATGTGGGAGGATTATTTACACTTGGTAGAGTTTGCATATAATAACGGGAAGCAAGAATCATTGGGAATTAGTCCATATGAGGCTTTATATGGAAGAATATGTCAGACACCAGTGACTTGGGATAATCTAGTGAATAGAATTGTGCTTGGTCCATAATTTCTTAAGGAAATGAAACAATAGGTTGCAAAGATCAAGCACAACTTGAAAGCAACCCAGGATAGACAGAAGAGCTATGCAGATAAGCATAGAGCGCATAGGGAGTTCATCATTGGGGATCATGTTTTTATTAGATTAATGCCAAGGAAGAGCTCCTTGAATCTTGGGAGTTGTTCCAGGCTATAGCAAAGAATAAAACCAAGCTACGTGCAGTTGCACCTACCTTTTGTCTATAGGATAAGTGTTATAGCTGATTTTACCACACATGGCTGATCACACTTTTATTGCATTTCCTGTCCCTATGCAAACTCTTTGGACCCCATGCACTATTTTTGTACCTTTTATGTTTCCAACATCATCCCTAAAAACACTCATTATTTTTTGTACCTGACTTTTAATCCCTTTATCGTGTATATACTCGGATATTACCCTTAAACCCGCGTACATCGGGATGTGTGCAAAAGGCCAAATATTTTTGGAGTTTTCCTTGATGTGGATCCAAGTCACTTGTATCTTGGCTTTCCATATACCTCGAGATCACTTGGATTTGACCTTCCATTACCCCATTGAAGCACTATATAAGGAAACCTTTGGATACATTGAAAAGAGGAGGAATTGAAGAGCAAGAAAACTATAGTCCATTGTTGTCGAAGATTGCTTATACTTGAGTCTGCATCCCTTTGTCCCTTGGAGCACTTTGTGTTCTTCCCAATATTTCCTTTGCTTGTGAGCTTGCTATCGGGAGATGGAGGAATGAGGTGGTGGAGGCCTAGGTGGAGGACTTAGTGTCTCCGGTTCGCAAACATGCTAACAGAGGTTCTCACTTATGTAATCTTTGATTTACTTAATAGAAATATCTTTTCATGTCCAATGATGTGCATTTAAATGAATCATGAATCCATGGATGTGTTAAATTGCTTATGTGTCATTGATTATATATGCTAGAGTAGGTATAACACTATATTATATAGCATGATTTCCTTGTTTACTGTTGTTGAGAGTAAATTGCTAACGCAAGCGGGATTGGAAAAAGCTCAATGGGGATCTACTACAACAATACAGAATAAGGTATGTTTCGATATCCTTTAGTGTTAGATGTTGTATTTCTCTTGCATATGGGGAAGGGATTGATTTCTATGATTTCTCTGTCTATTGTGGTACACCCCAATCCATAGGAAGTTTTCTCCATAACAGAATTGGAAACCATACTAGGTAGGTTCCTAGTTGTTTTTATTTAGTGGTTTTGGGAATTCAATGTGCTTTTCTTGCTCTAATTTTTCTGTTTCTGTGTCAGGTCTAGGGGCATGATTACCCAGTAGTATCCTAGAGAAGTAAATTTTGTCTCAGTTTGTTCATTTACCTTATTTTTCTATCTGTTTCTTCCTATATGCGGGTTTTTCTTTCACAGTCGCGTATACACATGGGTTTACCTGGAAAAATGTAACGGTATGTAGGTTTACTTAGAACAGTCACATATGCCCCGATTTTTTGATTTTTTAGGAATATTAAGTGTTGTTGGGTGAGTTTGGGTGATTTTTGAGTCTTCTTTGATGCTTCTGGAGTCTATATCTCCCCTCTGTTTTTAACCAGAGACTCTTTTTGAGTTAATTTTTGAAAAATGTTCGTGTCATTTCATTTTCTATTTTTTGTTTTGGGATTAGTGAATTAGGTCTCTTTTACCTTGGTACATTGCTTGGCTACTGTTTCTGAGTGCTTGTAAATTCTGAGGGTTGTAGATCCATACTTTTTCTTTTTATCTCATTTAATTCAAAAATACAAAAACATTTTTCTTTTTTTGTATTGTTATGCAATTTTTGCGTTTTGCATTTAGCATGGTACTTGCATTAGGTTTGCTTGGTGAATATTAGTCATATTTTCATATAGTAAATGATTCCATATACATTTGAAGAAAAAAAATTGCACTTCACATAGTAGCATACCCTGTTTTTCATTCAACATAGTGCATTTGCATTCATTGTTAGGTGTGCATTTTACTTCTTGTTGCATCATAACATCATTAGTTGCACGACCATTTAACCTATGAGTAATAAAGCCAATTAAAATGAACGCATAATAAAAGTGAATTACACTCTTTTCTTTTTTAGGGTGCACCAACAAGAATAGGTTTTAGGGTCTTGGAATAATTCATTGTGAGTCAATTCTCCAAGACCACTAAACAAAACAATTAGGTGTCTGTCCAGGTGAGAGTGTGAAATCCTTTAGATAATTGGTGTTCTCAAGATCCTCCTCTTACAAGGGAGTTAAGCATAAGGCAGTGTGAGCGATTATGATTAGGATGACCCCTAGTTGTAACTAAGTAGCACCGGAGATATTTCCAAGATTGTATTCGTATCTAGGGGCTCTTTTGAGAGTTTACAGATTTTCTACCCTGCCCATACGGTAAATCCCACATCTGATTGTCCACCTGAGCATTGATTAAATCGAGGTGACCTTAGTTGCCTTACCTAGGTTATCGAGGGGGTATTTGCAAAGGTTATTTTACAGGTGTCTTGGCCAGGTAGGGGTCAGATAGCACAATTGCTATATGCGTTGAAGCCGAGGGCCACTATAATTGGTTACGAACCTCTACTTGTTGTATATGGGAGTCTCAAGCCTCCCCTAGGTGAGACATACCTTCTTCATTTGGGAGCTCACATATCCTACCCTTGTTTGCTTGCGATTTGTCTTTACATTGTATAGGTGTATGCTCTGTGCATGTTAGTTTTTCTAGGGTTTGCATAATTATATCGATTTTTTTTAATTTTTTGAGTCATTGTGAATTCATATGTGACACCGCGCTGTTCTCATCATTTAGTAGGACTTTCTCCTTCCACGTCTCCTCCTCCTTCAGGATAGAGAACCAGACAGTCCTGACGGACTACTTCTCACTTTGATTCACACACCATAGGAGATCATGAGGATGAGATTCAAGAGATGTCTTCTCCACCTCATGAGGTTGGGGAGGAAGATCCTATTAGGACATATGATGCTTCACATGAAAAACCTTCACGATTTGGTTATGATCCCTCATTCACAGGTCACCGATATTGGTTTTTGGTCGACGAGACTCACCATGAACCCATAAGCACTAGTCACGTTAGATATGACATGTCTGATATCCCTGCACCTGATTCGGCACATTGTGTTGAGTCAGAAGTTGGTCCTAACACTACACCTGGGGGCACTCCCATTCCTTTCCATGCGGATAGATTTGGGGGAACTAGTCACATTGCACCCTCCATCCCTGTAGTGGAGGAAACTTCACATGTTCATCATATACCTAGTGTTAGTAATCATATGTAGATACCAGAACCGAGATGAGTGAACATTGGGAACACCACTTACATTCCTTCACATGTCCCTTCGTCCTCAAACCATGTTCCTTCAAATTTGTTTTTAATGAATCATCCTCACCCTAGTTCACGTGGGCCTTCAGGACGGAATGTTTCTACTAGCCATGTTCATTTTGTCACTGCTCACATGGTAGTATCTCAAAGTCAAGTACCTCCTGTTGTGTCAGTAGGTCGTGTACCTTTTTCTAGATCGTCTCATGTTCCAGCTTCTAGAGCTTCCCATACTCTTAACTATGGAAATTCTCATGGTACATCCCATGGAACAACTTATGGAGATTCTCATGGACATTCATATGGACCGCACTATGGACAAAACTATCAACCGTATGGGTACGCATATCAACAACCCACTTACTCTTCCAATTATGGATTTATAGACCTCATAATCAAGGCACCCCACATCATAATGCTTCCATGCAACCATACATGGATCAAATGGGAGGAGGTTATTATGGCCAAGGCCATGGTATTTATAGCAATCAACCTTACACGAATAAAAAATACCAGGGATCATGGAATCGACCGGCTCAACCTAGGCTCCCTTTCCTTGAAACTTTGAACTTGCCTGACTTGTCAAGATTGATGAATGATCCTGTATCTCGTAACCCAACATGGACAACTGTCCCTAACAAGCTTCCTTCAGACATTCCCAAGTTCGAATCTAAGGCTAGTGAAGATCCTGGTGAGCATGTCACCACTTTCAACCTTTGGTGCTCTTCCAATTCCTTACATGACGATTCCATTCGTTTGAGGATATTTCAACACACCCTAACAGGTCCCGCAGTGAAATGGTATATAGATTTACTAGGGGATATTATGTTAGGTTTAATGATCTTGCGCTGAATTTCCTTAATCATTTCTAGCTACCCATACATTATGACATTGGTACTGAACTCTTGTCGACCTTCCAGCAAGATAAAGCCACACACATTTCAGATCATATTCAAGAGTGGTGTATACAGAAATAGTTAATCAAAGCTTTTATACCACTAGATTTTCTTCTTGAGTGGTTCCTCAAATCTTTGTTACCTTACATAGCGAAGGATGTTTCAACATCCGAAGTTCAAAACAAAGAACAGGCTATTTTTAGGGCACAAGAGTTGAATTTGATCTATGCTCAATCTGGCTTTTTGTATGATATTATACCCAATGCTCCTAGGTCCAATTTCGACCCCAAGGTCAAGCCTAGCCCACATGATGATGGTATTGTGGGCTATACAAGTACCAAACCTATGGACCCAGTTGTGAAACAAGTGAGCCAATTTATGTTGCTGTATTTCTGTGGTGGTAAGTTATTGATGTTGTTGTCGGAGAAACCACAGTATCGAAATGACCAAGTCGACGTTTCGGATCCATATCAGGATTCATCATCAGGACAATGTCGAATGTGGAGAGAGCGAGAACCAATGATAAATACTAGAACAGGGTAGAACAAAAACGTCTAATGTCGGCTTAGGAAAGCTAGGGTTTGCTATGTTTAAAAACTTATTAATTTTAATTTAATTTCAGAAAAGGCGGAAGAAATATTATTTAATTATATTTCACAATTTGTTTAGATTAGTTTAAAAAATTTTACAAATGAAATATTAGGACTTTATTTAAATTTTACAAATGCTAATTTTAGTTATTTAAAACCACATTTTATTTATACATATAATTAAAATTATATTTATAAATAAAAATTTATTTTATTTTATTTTATTAAAAGGTGAAACCAACCAAGGCAATTTAAGGCAAGGAAAGGTAAAGGTTAATAGAGGTGGTTAAGAATTTTGATTTTAACTATATCTTTTTAAAAATAATTTCTAATCCAAATTTAAAATTCCTAAAAAAAAAAATTTAAAATAATTTTAAAATTCCTAAAAATTTTCAATTGATTAATTGATTCTTAGTTTTAAAAAAAAATTAAATAGATTTTAATTTCTTACTTTTTAATTTTATTTATAGTTTTAAATGGATTTTAATTTTATTTTCTAATTTGATATTTCGATTTTAGGTTTTTAAATTATTTGACAATATGGTTATTATTTAAGGACAAAAGAGGAAAGGCTTGAGAGAGGGAAAAGGGCAAAGGGTAAAAAGGTTAAGCTCGAGGGGAACAAAGTCAAGGGACAGAATGAGGGGGAAATTTGCCTTTTCGATTGCGAATAGTGGGAAGCCAACTAGTGCTCACCTCGAGGCCACCATCCCTATTTAGATTGTGTGGAAGTTTGATAATTTCTAAGGCCTCTTTGAATTTTCTTTTGAAATAGTGGTCTTCTTTCGCGAGGATGATGGTATCTTCTAGACAAATATGATGTTTGGTTTTGGCGACATGTTCCGCAAGGGCTGAGGAGTGATTACGTTCTTTTCTAATGTCTACCCCATGTTCTTTTAACTGTGTGTGGAAAGAACGGCCCGTCTCACCTATATAGTTGATCTTGCAAGAACAAGGGATCTTATAAACCCCTCTGAATTGTGTATGATCAACCGGGTCTTTAACAGATCTCATTCTTTTCTTAATGGTATCTAGGGGTTTGAACGAGGTCTTAATGTTGTTTTTATTAATAATTCTAGAGATCTTATCATTCACCCCTTGTATATAAGGTAAGTAGACTCATGGGTTGGTGTTGGTCTTGTTGTCAGAGGTTTTCAAACCCGTAAGGCTCTTGTTGTGGGTTTTTCCAAGGGTCTTCATGATGGCCTTGGGTTTGTAACCTATGTTTGTGAATACTTCTTTGAGGTGGTCCTTCTCCTTTTTAATATGTTCTGAATCCGTGATCCTGGAGGCTCTCACTGCCAGGGTGTTGAGAACTCCTATCTTTTGGGAAGGATGGTGGTGGGAGTCTACATAGAGATAGCTATCCGTGTGAGTCTTTTTACGGAAGACCTCGTGTCCAAGAGCGTCATCTTCTTTCCTAGTAAGGAGGACATCTAGAAATGGGATGCTCTTGTTTTCCTCAAGTTCCATTGTGAATTTGATGTTGGGGGAGATACTGTTGAGGTGTGTTAGGAATTTCCTAAGTTCATCTTCACCATGTGGCCAAACCACATTCGTATCATCCACGTATCTCTTCCATTTTGATGGTTTTAGAGGATAGGAGTCTAGGGATTCTCTCTCAAATTTTTCCATGAAGAGGTTTGCAACTATGGGTGAGAGGGGGGATCCCATGGCCACACCTATGGTTTGCTCATAAAATTCACCTTGGAAGCTGAAAAAAGTTGATTTGAGGCATATTTCTGCAAGCTTAGCTGTGTGGGGGTCGGTGGCCTCATTGATAACCTCGATGGCTTCATCTAAAGGTATCTTTGTGAAGAGTGAAACCACATCAAAGCTTAATATTATGTCGTTAGGATCTAATTTCTCATCCTTGATTAGCTCCACAAAATGGCTTGAGTCCTTAATGAAGGAATCGGTCTTGCCGACCAAGGGACCTAAAACTTTGGCTAAGTGTTTGGCAAGCTCATAGGTGGGGGATCCTATAGTGTTGACGATAGGCCGGAGTAGGACCCCTTCTTTGTGGATTTTAGGTAGGCCATAAATCCTGGGAGTGATGTCTCTGGTGGGGATAAGGCGTTTTTTCAAATACTCATCTAAATTGGAGTTCAAAATTGCCTTCTTGACTTCCTTAGTTATTCTGGAGATAGGATTGCCACTTAGTTTCCTATAGCTTCCACTATTGGTGAGGTGATCAAGCATTTTAATATTATAGTCAGCTCTATCCAAGATCACAGTGGCTCCACCTTTGTCCGCTTTAAGAATAACTATGTCCTCATTGGTCCTTAGGTTTTTTAAGGCATGTTCTTCTTCTTTTGTAATGTTGTGTCTAGGTGGTTTGGCTTTTTTTAATACTAAAACACATTCTTTTCTTATCGTTTCTTGAAGAACAGTGTTCAAATTCTGGATGCTATCTTTAATGTTACAGATAATGGATTCGACGGGAATGGTTTTGGGGGCTACAGCAAAATTGAGACCCTTCTTCAGAATAGTGGATTCAGCACTGTCAAGCGTGTGGCTGGAGAGGTTTACCAATTTTTTACCCTCATACGCTTTCTTACCACCGTTTTCATTCTGCACAGGTGTATCTTTACACATGTTGGGGTTTCGACTCGATCCTTCCATACTATTGTTTGCTATACTACCATCATTTTCCCTATGTGTTAGTGTATTGTTTGCCATCTGCACTAGTGTGTTTTCGGGGTTTAGATTCGATTCACTTCTCTTGTTAGTGTTTGTTGAATCTTTTGCTACCCTATCAACGAGTGCTGTCTCATTTCGATACTATGGTTTCTCCGACAACAACATCAAGTGAGCCAATTGTCAATTAACTCATCTACGTTGGGACAAGCTATGGCTTCATCTCAACCTACCCAATCAGAAAATGTACTTTTTGTGCAAACATCGAACCTGAAAGGAAATCAACAACCTAGAAGGAATAAGAAAAAAGGAAAAAAAAGTCATAAGGGTGGGAATAAGAACGAAAATGCTAATAATAATGACAAGAACGCTAATGCTAAGGGGGACAAGCAGTCTAAATGTAAGGTGAAGTTTCCTTGCAAATTGTTTGAGGACCATCTCCCTCACTTGTGCCCTCATATGGAATATGCCTCGAGGTTCATAGCATAGGGCCCAACTATGTTAACTAATCCTTTACCCAACAATCAAAATATGAACTTGAGGACCATTGATCCTGGTTGTGCATCGGGTGGAAATAAAAACCCGTCGGAGGCCGCTAGTGGTCATGGATGCATCAACATGATGAGTGCTGCTAAGGTTGTAACTCATACGAAAGACTATGGTTCATCACAACCAGACCTTGGGAAAGAACATTCCCCACCCGAGAGCCCTTTGTGAATCGAGAATCCTATGGATAAATCTAAAGATCCACCTCGCATTCCTAAAGGAGTCTTAAAGTGTTCAAGTCACAATCCTAATGCCCGAGCCGCCTGGAACTATTCAGTTGTCAAGGATTTGGGATAGACTCCTTGTGTGATGTCTATGTTAGAAGTGGTTCAGATTTGTCCTCCACAGAGGAAAACTTTGTTATCTTCTCTTAGGGTCAGTGATGATAACTCTTCCACTATGATAAAATTTGAAACCATGGGAGTACAGCCTCACTTGCCTTACTACGTGTCTCTTTTTATTCATGTAGACTATCTTAACAACACCGTCAAGCACACTATCATTGATGAAGGAACTGCCGCTTCGGTGATGTCTTTGTCTTCTTGGAAGGGCTTAGGTTATCCCGAGTTGTCTCAATCCGCTACTATGTTGACATCTTTTGATGGTAGATCATTTTAGCCAGATGGAATTCTTCCTTCGTTAAAGTTCCAATTGGGAGGGGATACCATCGCGATTGAGGTCGAGGTGGTTGATGCGCCCCTTGACTACAATCTTTTTCTAGGTCGAAATTGGATGTATAGCATGAAAGCCACAGATTCTTCCCTCTTTCGAGTGATATGCCTTCCATTCAATGGGAATGTTGTTACGATTGATCAAACGTCATTCCAAAATCCAAGTGTCAATGCATCATTGGGAGCTTATATCCCGATTATCAATCATTATCAACTGGCAACTAGGAGTGTAGGCATAGGTATGTGTCCTTCTCTTAAGGGGACCTTTAATTGTTCTGCACCCGTTTTTATGATGGGGTCTAGTTTTGGTGGGGCTTCATCCTTGTTGAATTCGGTATCTTTTCACACTACCCATATGGAATATCCTTGGATTCTTCCTTCACTGAGTACTTTGAGTGTTCCCACTAAGATTGACATGATGTTTCCTGCAACAATGGTGGCTTATCAAGCAAATATTTATTAGGATCCAGAGCCTAGTCCTCCCTCTTCATGGACAGAGGAGGAGGAACCATATATGCTATTGGAATGGGCAGTAGATTCATCTCACTCACATGATTTCGTCGGTGATGTTTTTCCATCGAATGAAGCTATCCTTGAGGCCATGTAAAGATTTAAAAAACCTTGGGAGGAATTGCATCATCGATCATATTTTCTTCCTAAGCTTGATCGTATGGAGTGTAATGACTTTAGGGAGATTCTTAGCAAGAAGATTGGTAGCCCTGTGGTTCCATTAAGCTCTCCTGGTCTGATGGTTAATGAAAACATGGCTAATGTGTCACCAACTATTCTTATCAATATTTCTCGCGATCCTGGCAAGGTTGAGAACGTCTACATTGGGGTGGATTGTTCCCCTCATGAGATCAAGGAGTATACCATGATGTTTAAAGAGTTTCGTGACATATTTGTGTGGTCATATGATGAGATGCTAGGTATAGACCCTCGTATTATTGAAAATGAGATCAAAATCTATCCGGATGAAAAGCCAGTTCGACAAAATTTACGTGCAGTGAATCCTAGAACAACACCCGCCATTAAGGTTGAGATAGAAAAACTATTGAAATCTAATTTTATCTATCATGTTCCCTTGACGAAGTGGGTTTCAAATCCCATTTTGGTGGATAAGAACCAGGGAGCGATCTGTATATGCACTGATTTTCATGACCTAAATCGTGCATGTACTAAGGATAATTTCCCCACACCATTTATTGATCAGATTTTGGATGAGTGTGCTGGGAGTGAGGCATTTTCCTTTATGCACGGTTTTTTCGAATATAATCAAATTCAAATTAAGCCTGAGGATCAACATAAAATCGCATTTATTTGTCCTTGGGGTACTTTTGCATATCGGAATATGCCTTTCGGCCTTAAAAATGTTAGAGCTATGTTTCAGTAGGCTATGACCTTAATTTTTCATGATCTCAAAACAATTATCGAAGTATATTTGGATGATCTCGCTACTCACTCTCGTCTGAGAGCGCGTCATCCATATCATTTGAGATTAGTATTCGAAAGATGTCATCATTACCAGGTTCATTTAAATCCTCATAAGTGCATATTTTGCGTGACTGTTGGTTTCTTACTAGGATTCATCGTGTCCAAGGAGGGTATAAGAGTCGATCCCTTAAAGGTTGAGGAAATGCTTCAATTGTCTCCCCCACGTAATATTAGACATCTTTAGTGTTTTCAAGGAATGGAGAACTTCTTGCGGAGATTCATGGTTAATTTTTCCAATTTTACTAAAGGCTTTATGCGTCTTTTGAAGAAGGACACTCCTTTTTATTGGGATGAGCAAGCCCAAGATTCCTTTGATGCTCTTAAGTGAGCCTTAGTAACGGCCCCTGTGCTTATTCCACCCGACTATAGCCGTGATTTCTTGATTTATGTGGCTGCATCCATGGAGACGATTGGTATGGATTTGGTTCAAGAGGATGAGGAGCTCCATGAGCATGTCATATATTATTTGAGCCAAAACCTTATAGATGCAGAACTTCGCTATTCCCATGTGGAGAACCTATCCTTGTCTACCGTCCATGCGGTTCAGCGTTTGGGACACTACATTCTCCTTCACAAAACCTTGGTAATAGCTCATATCAATCCATTTCAGTTCATCCTCACTAGAAGGATGATTGGGGAAAAATACAATAAATGGATTGTCATTTTGCAAGAATTTGATCTCGAGTTTGTTTCAGCGAAATCGAAGAAATCATTGAGTTTTTTGGAGCTTATATCCAATTTTCCAAGTTTGGAGGAGGAGGAATTTTATGAGGATACGTTTGTCAATGAGCATATTTTCCTTATCTCAACTTTGGACCCATGGTATGAGGATATCATTATATATTTGCAAACATTGATGGTCCCTACTCACCTTTCATGGGATGAGCGACGACGATTACGTCATGTAGCTAAGAACTACGTTATAGTGGATAACACTTTTTATCGCCATGGGGTAGATTCCATTTTGTGTCGTTATTTAATCCATGATGAGGCTGAGGTTGTGCTAAATGATTGCCACAGAGGGGTGTGTGGTGGTCATTTATTTGGGTTTTCTACAGTCCAAAAAATATTGAGAGTAGGATATTTTTGGCCGTCCATCTTCAAAGATTGCGTTAATGTGGTCAAGAAGTGCCATCCTTGCCAAGTGTTTGCACGCAATATGCACTCGCATCCAGCCCCGTTACATCCTATTGTTACCGTCAGTCCCTTCACCAAGTGGGGGCTTGAATTTATGGATTACAACCCAGCTTTGGCTGGGGGGAATCATCACATTATTATGGTTTTTTATTACTTCACAAAATGGGCAGAGGATATGCCCACAATTAAATTTGACGACGAGATATCCGCGCATTTCATTTTCAACCAAATTATCACCCAGTTTGACATTCCAAAAGAGATTGTCATTGACCATGTTAGGCACTTTCAAAATAAAATGATGGAAGAATTGGCTTCCAAGTTAGGGTATAAGCAATAAAATTCATCTTCTTATTACCCTTAGGGGAATGGACAAGTTGAAGCAGTGAATAAATCACTTAATTCTATTCTCCAACGAACCATCACAGGAAGCAAGACCAATTGGAATATTATGTTGTATCCTGCTTTGTGGGCTTATAGAACTGCGGTTAAGACTACCACCAGTTTCTCTCCATATCAGCTTGTGCATGGGGTGGAGTTAGTTTTATCGGTTGAATGTGAAATCCCTTCTCTAAAGCTAGTTATAGAGCTTTTACCTGACACTTCTGCATTGGAAGAGCGTTTGGTCAACTTAGAGCATCTTGATGAGCAGTGTCGAGATGCCTTAGTGGATCTAGAGGTTAACAATCATCACGTCAAGGTCTAGTATGATAATTCTGTCTATCCAAGGATTTTTAATGAAGGTTACTTGGTCCTTTTATGGGACCAAGCTAAGGAACCCTTGGGGGTAGAGAAATTTAATCCCATGTGGCGTGGTCCTTACGTGGTTAAACGAGTCTTAGAGAAAGACGCTTATGATCTAGTTGATTATGAAGGGATAGCCTTGGCGGAGCCTACAAATGGGCTCTATCTCAAAAAATACTATGCATGATCTTCAGCCAGGGCTGATTGTTGTATATTAGTGTACAATTTTGCATTGCATAGTTAGGTTTTCTTATGGTGATCAGGTTTGTTGATTAGATTTTTTTTCTTATGGCAAATGTCGATGGAGTCTTTCGTTTACATAGGATTCACTGATGGTGCTAGCCACCACACTCAAAACTTAGCTTCGACTGCTTGGGTGATTTATGCTCCTACGGGTCAAGTATTGTCTTCAGGAGGTGTATGTTTATGGCCTTCTTCAAACAATGTTGTTGACTATAGTGTCATTATTGAGTTATTGTGTGATGCCATTTCACATGGTGTTCATTCTCTTGAGGTATGTCTTGATTCGCAATTAGTAGTTTCACAGCTTAATGGATTCTATCGTATTAGGGATCCAACATTATTATGAATATTCTTAAGTATGAGATTGCTAGAATGACAATTTGAGAATATAACATACATTCTTGTTCCAAGATTTTTTAATCAAGTTGCTGACTCATATGCTAACTATGTGTTAGATTGGCATTTGTTTCATAGACCATAAGCATATCAAAAACATACATTTTACACACATGTAAATATAAATAAAATCGATCCTCATAAAAGTTTTTCATTAATATCCAAAAAGTGACGTCATAATACATAAGTGTCCTATACAAAATTGGGGCTTCCGAGCCACCAACATATAATACACGGTCATACAAAAATGAGTACACTCAGGTCTCTAAGCCTAAGGAGGAGGGGGGTTCTGATCATGATATAGCACTATGGCTCTAGCTAGCCGTTGAAAGAGTCGAACCCATGCTCGTGCTACACCAACCACCTGACGTTGCATCGCCTCAGGAAATTCCTCGACTTGCGCCATGGGTACCCTATGTGTCAAGTGAAGGAAGTTTATGTGGATGCTTTGGAGCGTCCGCTCCGCATCCGCACCCATGATATTGTCTCCTCTTCCCCTCCATCGATGACAAGGGAAGCCTTCTAGCTACCATGGTCCTACATCTGCATACACATGACAGATTGTCACTATGTGTTGTCACACCAAAAATATTTCTTTTGAGTCAATATATCAAAAAACACACAAAAAAAAAATAATTCAAAACTTAAAAAGTGTGTTTGAGATTCTTTACCTATGTCACCAAAATCTTCTCCTGGTGGTATCAGCATATCTGGATGTCTGCGGAATTCTATCCCTGCATAGGGGTAGTCGTCTATTGCAACGATCTATCTCCGCCACCATGGAAATATGTCTGTTGGGTAGGGGTTAGCCACCCTACCTCCACCCAGTCTGCGCATAACATTTTCCCAACGTCATTGGGCTGGATCCCAAAGTCCATGAGGAGCAATGTCCACCCTAGGGCTTATCCCTAGTGCCCTCTCAAAGAAGAACATTCTTAGTATACTATCAAACCCAAAGTTCTGCACCCTGCCCATCTTATAGTCATTGAGATGTTGTTTAATGTTGTTCAACAATGTTGTACTCCAGTCATACATTGTAGGTCTCGTACACTCCACCGCATAGAACATCATTGGTCGTGAGGCCTGGTGGAGTAAAGCTAACCCGACAATCCTGCCTAATGCCATGCCTAATGCCAAAAGTATGTCCTTCAATCCCAAAATCTGGATAGAGTTTGTCGAGATTTGACTCCCAACCTTTTCCATCCCTGGAAAGCAATACACATCTATGTACTCATCAATAGTCAGCCCACCTCCTGGCCTAGGAGATCGGAGATTCACCATCTCCCCTCGTCGGGAAAAACTAGTGATAAAGTATATGTCCTCAACCTCAATGTTGAGCGACATCTTGTCAATCTGAAATGTCTTAGATTCTGGGTCCCAGTAGTCCACCAGCAGCTGGAGTAGTCTTGGTTTGGCCATCAAGCTTCCAAGACACCAAAACTTGTATAAACCACATGCCCGTAATGCTTGTTGGGGCATAAGATCACCTTGCACAACCTCCTCCATGTCACCATGCTCTCTTTCCCTCCACTCTAACACCATATTTCACAAAAAACCAAAGTTTTGATCAATTTTTGCCTTTGAAAACATTGTTTGCGGCCCTATATGCGACTATTCTCAAAATAGCCACGTATGTATGCGGGTTTGGGTGATTTTTCTACGTATGGCAAGCCCTATACACAGAAAAAAGCCTGATTTCTATGTGGGCCAAAACACACAAATATGGATGGCTTAAAAAATAAATTGGACCATGAAAATTCAAAAAAATTGCATGAAATTGGAAGAGGAGGGCATGAGAATATACTTGGATCAAACTGGGAGAGATTCCACCGGTCGATGTTCCTGGAATTCACTTCTGAAGTTCTGAGCTCAAATACACTATGTTGGGTAAAAATTTCAAATGATATGAAAAGTTTTAAATTTTTTACTATTTATAGAATTTTTTTTAAAATTTTACCCACTTTCTATAGTTTTTTACCATTTTGGTCCATTTGAACTAATTTGATGATGTAGGAGTCCATTTTGAGTGCGTTTTGACCGTGGATTTGATCCGTTCGTGCCTACTGCAGGTATTATGTCTAAACTGGCATATTGGTTAGGTTTCACTTCCATTTGCATTTTGCATAACCTTATGACCGTTTCATTTTAACCTTAGGTATGAACCCATTCCATCTTGTCACAAAACCTTCTTGCTGTTTTTAGAAGTGACATGTTGTGAATGGTAGAGCTTTAGCATAATGGGTACCCTAGTTAGATCATGTTTTACATTTTGTGCCCATGCCGACATTTTTCCTTTAGGGTGTGGGAGTCCTTTTTATAGCACCTCCATGACTTTGAGCAAGAGCTTCATACTCCTCTTGACCTTTATGTTGGCCTTTTCCCCAGGACTCCCTTGTATATGTCAAGTTGTAATTGCATTATCATGAGTTTTACTTGCCTTTTTGAGCCTTATGTCGTCTTCCCTGACTTTGATTATCATCCATATAGCCCGAGCTTGTCTCATGTCTAGCCAAGTAGAGCCATTATATATATATTTTGTAGCTTAATTCCCCATTTTTTACCGAGAGAGGACTTTCCCCTGACTGTCGTTATCTTGCACATGTTTCCTTACTTTGAGCATATGTATGTTCCACTGCTTGGAACTCATTTGTTTTCCCTTTAACACTTGTCTTCTCCTAGATTTGTAACTATAAAGCACTTTTATTCTTTTTCAAGCTTTTTAAAATATCTTAAAAGGTCCAAAAAAAATTTAAAAAATGAAAAATCCGGACAAGAAAAGGTGTTATCTTTGGCAGCAGTTGAGTCGTGTCACCTTCGAATAGAGAACTGCATATCAAATCCATTGGTTGGGTTAGTAGTTTGACTTTATAATATGTACTCGTATATTTGAGTTTATCTCCACCGACTGGTTAAGCTTCCAGTCCCTATGGAGCCTCTGTCGATGCCTCATGTGTTGCAGAGATGTCCCAGTTTTGTATATTGAGTCTATGATGCCTACATTCAATCACCATTTTCCCTTATGCTCTTGTTCAAAGGAAGTTGAAGCCTGAGTCGGCCATTCCTTAGTTGTCTTGACTTTGCATGTCGGCCATTAGTGGTACTATTATTGGTTCGTGCACATCTTGTTCAATTCCTTCCACATTATATAGCGTTATTGAGTACCTCATGTTGGTTGATGGGGGATGCCTTAATTCCCTCCTTCCAGTAGATTCCATCCCATCGACTTCAGATCATTTATTCTGGGATAGGTGTTTAGAGTCATTTGAGTGCCTTGAGACTTACAGTCATCAGTGGTAGGTTATCTCACCATTGATAGTTTTGGGAATACATCAATGTCCCCTGATCGATGGATTCTTCCAATTGTTCTACCTCAACACATTTATTTGCACTTGTTAGATTTCACTCTAGTACCTTGATTCCCATTTTCATTATCGGTGGGTGATCTCGCGTCTGTTAACAGGATACATCAATGACTTGTAATCAGAAAATGGACTACTATGTTTGACCTCGACACCTCTATTCACATAGTAGGACATGTACTCATAGCGGTTTGTGTAGAAGAATTTCCAGATTGGTGGCATTTCATATATGCTACCTCCTTGATCGTGCCAGTGTTCATGAGATTTCAGCTCTTGTGACTTGATTCTAGTGTATGTCAGATATCTTCAGCCATTATGGAGATCTTGATCCATGGAATATATTCAGCTTTCATGGAGATCTTGGTCCTTTGTATATCTTCATCATGGAGATTCTGATCTATTGTATATTGTATGTGGCGATGACCACACATGTCACAGTTTTTATATCATGCCTATTCATGGCCATTGTACTCTTATGTATCCGGGACTGCTATAGGTATTTGCAATCATGTGCAGAGTTTGATTACTATATTATACTATTGGATGGTTGTTTCTTCCACCTAGTTCTTTATAACTCCACTTTTGGGATAGATTTGTAATGTATTTCGGTCATCATGTTACCCCTCCGACCTCACGCATTAGGGGGCATCTGTTATAACTGATTTTACCATAGATGGTTGATCACACTTTTATGGCCTTCCCTGTCCCTCTATAGACTCTTTGGACCACATGGACTATTTTTGTACCTTTGATGTTTCCAAAATCATCCCTAAAAACACTCATTATTTTATGTACGCAACTTTTAATCCCTTTATCGCGTATATACATGGATATTACCCTTAAACCCGCATACATCGGGATGTGTGCAAAAGGACAAATGTTTTTGGAGTTTTCCTTGATGTGGATCTGATTCATTTGTCTCTTGGCCTTCCATATGCCTCATGATCGCTCAGATTTGACCTTCCATTACCCCATTAAAGCACTACATAAGGAACCCTTTTTATACATTGAAAAGAGGAGGAATTGAAGAGCAAGAAAACTATAGTCCATTGTTTCCAGAGCTGGCTTATACTTCAGTCTGCATCCCTTTGTCCCTTGGAGAACTTTATGTTCTTCCCAATATTGCCTTTGCTTGTGAGCTTGCTATCGAGAGATGCAGGAATGAGGTGGTGAAGGACCAGGTGGAGGACTCAGCTTCTCTGATTCGCAGACTTGGCGATAGAGGTTGTCACTTATGTAATCTCTGATTTACTTAATAGAAATATCTTTTCATGTCCAATAATGTGCATTTAAATGAATATTGAATCCATGGATTTGTTTAATTTAGTATGTATCATTGATTATATATGCTAGAGTAGGTCTAACACTATATTATATAGCATGCTTTCCTTGTTTACTGTTGTTGAGAGTAAATTGCTAATGCAAGCGGGATTGGAAAAATCTCAACGGGGATCTACTAAAACCGTCTAGAATAAGGTATGTTTTCAGATCCTTTAGTGTTAGATGTTGTATTTCTCTTGCATATAGGGAAGGGATTGATTTCTGTGATTTCACTATCTATTGTGGTACACCCCAAGCCATAGGAATTTTTCTCCGTAACAGAAAGGATAGAGTCAATGGATAAAGAAGTACCTACAACAAATTGTTAGAGGTAAACAGAGGAAAACCTGCAACAAAAATGTTAGAATCACAGCATATACATCTAAATAAGCTATGAACTAAAAGAACAAAAGAAATGGGACCATATACCTTCTAGTTGGATTTTAAATGGGGCCATCATGCCCAAGCTCAAGAAGTTGCCTCTCCATAAGGTTGGATGGTGTGGAGAAAGACTCAACACATAAGAGGTTTAGCTAATGAAGGAGAAGAAATGATGAGGATGAATGGATTGAGAATGATGATTTCTCAAGGCACTCGTGCGGGCATAACATTGGTAGGAAGAAATGGAAGTGAGTTGAGAGTGACCCCCACCCTCTTATTTATAGCTTTTTCTCTTGTTTTAGGGTTTTTAGCCCTTGGTCATGATTTTAAGCCCTTTTTAGGGTTTTAATCCCTTTTCACCTCTTTCTTAGCTCCCTTTGGATTTTTTAGGCCCTTTTAGGGTTTTTAGACCCTTTTTGAGGGCTTTAGCCCCTTTGTGAGCTATTTTGGCTCTTTTGTGGATTTTTAAGCCCCTTTTCGATATCTTTTGAGCCTTTGAGGGAAAAGCATAGCTTAAACAAGGATGTGGGGTTCAACAAGGGATATGAAATGGATGTCTTCATGTGGTGCAATCCATATGAAGCAAGTTGGGTAATGTTTTGGGTTAACATATTGCCCTGTGATGTGTGAGGGCAGGATCTCATCGTATAGCCGACGCACATCATAGGATCTATGGGGAGAGGCGGTGCTTCCTGGTTCAGGGCATGGTGGCTTTGGTTTTGTATTAGTATTGGTTTCCATCAATGGGTGAGATACAAAGAATATGTGACATGTATATGGACGAGGCATGCATACCCATGCTCTTAACAATATCAAAAGAATAGTGTGATCAAGGCTCTTAATTACGAGAGATGATCATATACAATTGTAATTACATGTTAGTTGACTCAATGAAAGGCTCAATACAATAGTGATATGAAGAACTGATAAATCGGATGCATGGCATTCTCATGGAATGTTATATCTCCATAACTGATGATATGCTGGATCTGGAAGTGTACATAACTGTAAGCACTTACTGATAAAGAGTTAGAGTCTCTATGGTACAATATTCCACATCAATCATGGATCTAAACAGAAGCACCACTCTAGGGCTTCCAAACACTGTCTCGAATGCAACCCAAAAATCACAAGGGACATAAACCTCTCTAGGTCCCTTAATGGACTCACCAATATGCTAGAGTCAGGTGACACCCGAGGTCTTTGACCAAATGTTGTACGGACCAATACTCTATACGAATCACAATCGTGCGATGATGTGGTTGAGTTAGAGCACATGAGACATAACCATCCCGAGAGGCAATAAGGGCTCCTATCAAGTGGTTCAAGGAACTCATCAATGATGTTAATGAAACCAGGATACAGGGACCTCTGGAATATATGTGTTGTCATCGATCTGCAACTGACCAAGACAATGGTCAAGGAAACACCATTTCCTTGGTCTATGTTGTTGCAACGTTCCACCCAACCTTAGGCCAGTGGTGCTCATCAATATCTCAACACAACTTCCACCCCTGAGCTAGGCATGATTTATACAAGGAAACAGGGGAACAACAGACCCACACATAGCTATATACACACCAAGGTCCAACCAAGGCAATCCACAATTGGGTTTTTGAGGTTGTTAAGGCAGTGGAAAGGAAGAACTGCTAAGTTATTGAGCTCAACCACAGAGCTATGGATACCTCTACTAGATCTATCTAGTTTGGTATCCACAATACCTAGACACCCAACAAAAGGAAGTATTCCATTCACTGCTACACATTCCCTCAAGCCATAACTTCCATTCTAGTGTTCTCCAAGGTGTGCATAGAAGAGTAACCAACCCCTTTTGATAGTTTGTGAGGTTACTCTCTTCACTAGGTTTATCAAGCCAATTCTGGTCCTCTTCCACTTCGAATTCTTACTTACAGTTCAGACCAAAACAAGGATGCACATAGCAACAAAACACAAGTGTTGGGTATGGAGAATTTTTTTTTGGCTATGGGATGCCCAAGATGGGATTTCCATTAGTCTCAGAAGTCACGGGTAACCATAAATGAAATGGTAGATGGGGAATCAACCCTCAGAGAGAAAAATCTATTTCAAAAAATGTTTATGGTCCTTATAGGGGCATAAACGACCTGTATAAACCTCCAAATCATGAATCTCTTCTGCCCATCCATTGTGTAACACAAAAACGGATTTCTAGCCATGGAAAAAATGAAGGTAATTGTAGAAAAATGTGAAGAAAATGCCTCAGCTAGATCCAACTACGTGAGGAAGTGAAAAATCATGGGTGAGGAATGGATTGGGCACATATTTTTGGTTGTGTTCTTGCCCCATAAGAAAAAATACGATTTTCCAGAATTCATTGCTTTCCCATACACAAAATTGACAATCATACCTCTCCATTCCCAATGCATTAACTTCCTCAAGCAACTCTTGGAAGAATAAAATGATTGGGTGCATAAGTCAAAATGGGTAGTTGTGAGTTTATAGGTTCTCTCATTGACATTTTTCTTAACACTATTGGCTGAAGGGTTTGAATAATTTCCCTCTCTATTCCTTGTGAAAATCATGCCCCCATCTGTAGTTGCATTTCATGGCTAGTTGTGGGTATTTTATTAAATTGCATATTCACATGATGTCTCAATTTATATTGTTCCTGGCTAGCACGAGAACCATAGGCATCGATTTTAATTTTTGATACATAAAATTCTAAATCGATGGCAGGGGCTTGGAATTGAGATCCTCACGATGATTTAATAACGATATTTACATAATTTGGAATTTTAATGCAATAGGGTCAAAATCGGGATATTACATTCCCCCCCCTTACATTAGCACTGTCCTCGGCGCTCTTCAAAATTGAACAAAAAAGTATGTGCCACTCTCACATCATCCTCCAGCTCCCATGTAGCCTCATCGTGACCATAGTGCTTCCATTGCACCTTTACGTGTCCAACAGCTCGATTCTAGAGCATTGTTACCTTCTTGTCTAGGATGTGCAATGGCTCATTTTGGAACTCTCCCTCGGGTTCCACCTTGATCACATCCCAATTAATCACATGGTTAGGATCATGTACATATTGCTTAAGCAAAGAGACATGAAAAACATTATGAGATCTAGTGCTATCAGGAAATGCAAGTCTATATGCAACTGGACCTATTCTTTCAAGCACTTCAAATGGCCCACAATATCTAGGTGTAGCTTGTGTTAACCCCAAAAATTACCCAACTTGATCCATATGGCCTGCACCACATGAAGAAATCCACTTCCTAACCATCGTTGACCCCCACGTCCTTGTTTAACCTATGCTTTCCCCTCAAAGGCTCAAAAAATATCAAAAAGAAGCTTAAAAACCCACAAAAGAGGAAAAATAACTCACAAAGGGGCTAAAGCCCTCAAAAAGGGGCTAAAAACCCTAAAAGGGCCTAAAAACCCCAAAGGGAGCTAAGAAAGAGGCAGAAAGGGCTTAAAACCCTAAAAAGGGCTTAAAACCTCGACCAAGGGCTAAAAACCCTAAAATAAGAGAAAAAGCTATAAATAAGAGGGTGGGGTTCACTCTCAACTCACTTCCATTTCTTCCTACCATTATTATGCCCACATGAGTGCCTTGAGAAACCATCATTCTCAAGCCATTCATCCTCATCATTTCATCTCCTTCATTAGCTAAACCTCTTGTGTGTTTAGCCTTAATCCACACCATCAAACCTTGTGGAGAGGAATCTTCTTGATCCTGAGCACGGTGGCCCCATTCTAAATCCAAATAGAAGTTATATGGTCCCATTACTTTTGTTCTTTTAGTTCATAGGTTATTTAGATGTATATGCTGTGATTTCTGACATTTTTGTTATAGGTTTTCCTCTGTTTACCTCTAGAAATTCACTGTAGGTACTTCTTTATCCATTGACTCTATCCTTTCATCCTATAGACAGAAGGTAGGTGCAATTTCACGTAGCTAGGGTTTATTCTCTGCTATATCTTGGCACAACTCCCAAGATTCAAGGAACTATTCCTTGGCCTCAACCTAAGAAAAACATGATCCCCAACACTGAACTCCCTATGCACTCTATGCTTATCTACACAGCTCTTTTGTCTATCCTGGGATGCTTTCAAGTTGTGCTTCATCTTTGCAACCTATTGTTACATTTCCTTAATAAATTATAGACCAAGCACAATTCTATTCACTGGATTATCCCTAGTCACTGGTGTCTGACATATTCTTCCATATAAAGCCTCATATGGACTAATTCCCAATGATTCTTGCTGTAGAAATAATATATCAATGCTATTTTCAATGATGCTAAGAAGAAGCACGAGAAATAGATCTTGCTACTAAGAATTCTCACAAGCATACATAGGAAAATAAGAGAGAACAAAAGAGACTGAATCACATGAATGAAGAGATGAATATTGGTGTGTATCCTTCCATTGAATAATTATGAATAATAGTGTACATAAATAGTACATCCCTCATAGGAAAATCAAATTGTATAGAAACGACTCATAAAGCTCAAAAAGGTTGACTTACCAAAATATAGCAAACCCCCATAGGTGGCTAAAGCACTTACCAAATCTATCAAGGACCTCATGAGTTGGAAAAAGCATGAGTGAGTTGTCAAGGAGATGGAAATAACATGCTAATCCTATAAAATGGAGAAAAAATAATGGAGGATGGGTTGGAAACAAAAGCTCCCAGGAAAAACAAAAAAAGCAGAAAAAGCAGAATAAAGAAGAATCTGTTGTAAAAGTCCTGTATACTAATTATGGATGGTCAAAAGGTGGTCAAGATCAACCCATAATTGGAAATAAATCATTCCTAGGATATAGATGGCATGTATTGACTTTAAGGTGCATGTGGATGCCAACTAATTAAGCTAGTGGGTGAATAATTAATCAAATAATGATTAATTATTTTATCCTAAGTTGTGAGTGGGTTTAATATATTCCAACACCCCCCTATAAGTATGAATTTATGATGGTATGAAAAAAAATATAGATGCATATGGATGCATATAGGGCCCAGCAACAAGGATATGGTCACCCTTTAACAATTATTATGTCCATAAAAGTGAGGAAAGAGGCAAAACCACATGGGGAAAATCCTCCCTCAAGATAGGAGAAGGCACAAAATTTGAAATAATATGTCTTCAACATATCCTTATCTTCACTTGAATCAGCTGAGTGAACTGCTTCTAAATGGAAGACTTGTTGAAGAAATCATGAACTTCATGATCATGTGCTAGAGTGTAGAACCTGCAAGAAGGAAGAGGAGAGACTCCTTGTATCTCATCATCTGATGAAGTAGGAGCACTATCTAAATGCTTCTTGCTTCTGTCAAACTCTAATTTGCAAACATAATCTGAAATGGAAAATAGATCTGTGCATACTCCTTCCCAAAGAGTACAAAAAATAAGGCAATTTATTTCACACCCAATTCCCTGAATAGCTGCAAAATTGTGATGTGAATCACATGTAAATCTTCCAATCTGCTGTAGCACCTGTATAGATATGATATGAGGCTGATAAAACTCTGATATATCAGAAACATTAGCATATGTAACAGCAAAGACAAAGGCTTCAGTGGCTCCATGAGGATATAGGGCTAGACTAGGAAAATTATAAACAACTGGGGAAAACTGATAGGTGTAAAAATTTGAATGATGGATGGGCATAAGATATGAACCATAAGTGTTTAGAAAAGATCCAAACATGTTTAATATCATTCCATATATGACTAAGTTCATGGATAACCAGCCACTGAAAGTTAGGAAAGACTTCAAATCATGTAAGATAAATATCACTGCATAAGAGACCAATGAGGAATCAGCTAGTGAGCTTGGGATTTGTATAGTCCTTGGATTATTCAGAGGTATGGTAGATGGTATGGATGGTGGTATTATATGTGTATCAACCTGCAAATATGCTTCTAAATTAGAATCCAAAGGATCACATATAAGCATATCAATAGACTCATGGGAATACACTGGTAATGAATCCTCTGTATGAAAGGAGGAAAGAATGAGATGTTCACAATCTTCAAGAACGCTCTGAGTGTTGATGCCAAGAACAAAGGAGGATATTCTGAAGCACATGAGATCAAGTAAGGTAAGTGGTATGACACAAATAATGCTTTATGTGGCTAAGCAAACATCCTATAAGTCGTTGGGTTGCGCACCATCAATGAGAGAGGTATGCAAGAGGTGTAAAGAATATGGCACATAGATCTCAGAATCTAAGATAGGAGATTTACAGAACAATGAATGGGTTATAGGATCATAATCAATATCAGCAGCAGCTCCATATGTTACTTCTTTTTCATCAATAGTATCACAAGAAGAAAAATCACCTTCAAGAGACACAGAAAAAGATGGCTCTTTAATATTTGCTTCTTCATTGAAGGAGGAAGCATTCGAATGAAAGAGGGCAGCAGCAACATGAACTCTATGAGAAACTTCTTCATCATGATCAACTTCATCAAAGAATGTAGAGGCCAAGAAATATTGAGAGAGATAACAAGAGGATATGCTAGGTTCGCTCCATGCTTCATCTTCAATTTAAACCAAAAGCTTTGTCCAAAATCTTCCAAAGCTCAAATGGAAATTCAGCAAAATATATGAGATGATATATATTTGGATACATTCCCAAACACAGAATTCCATAAGCTCTATCACAATTGTTTATCCAATCAATCTTCTCTTCATAAGACTCAAGTTCACTCAATGCACCAATGGAGACATCAAAGAGACATTGCCTCTTCAAGTATGTGTTACCACCTAAGTTGTACTTAGTGGTTTTTTATCAAGTGAGCCTGGTGAACTGGACATGGTTAACTTGTTCGGACTTCAGAAGACCTTTGGAAGTACTTCTGGGAAGTGCTTGTTGTACTATATCACATGTTCATACCCCATGGGGGAATTGTAATAAATGTTCTAGCATGGTAGTGTCTGTAAAAGAGTCGGTCTGTTAGACTTTATTTGTCAATCCGATTAGCCCAGGGTGTTTTTTCCCTTGGTTATTATTGGTGGTTGAATAAACGATTGATAATTTCTGAGTTTTTCACTCCATACCTCCAAAGTTGGGGTGGTAGGGTTGGAATTTAGGCCTATTGAGGTTATTAGAGTCTATGCGTCAATGTATAAACATGCTAGACATCATGGTCAAGTGATATGAACATGTCTAAGTCCCCCTAGGTTTTTTCAATTTCTCAAATTTTTAGTTTTTCAGTGTTTTTTATTAAAAATTTAATTTTTCCAAAACTTAGGCTATTTTTTAATAGTTTAATTGGAAAAATTGATTTTGTAAAAAAAGTGGGCCAAATAATTAGTTTTAGTCATGTAGGTGCTCATTTTCAAGCACCATGTAAACCCATGGACCCACTATTTCCTAGTTTTGAGTGATTCTCCATCACTCAGGTCAGAAAGCCCCAAAAATCAATTATTGATTATTTTAATTAATAAACTGATGAATAATGGAGCAAATCCAAAATCATAAAACAATGGATTCTCAGTCGATTTGATTGAAATCAGTCAGATCTGAACCAGATTGACTGGATCTGATAAATCCTTGACTGAAGGAGGTGATCAAACAAGATCCAAAGTTGATCTTCAACATCCTTAATGGGGAATTTTTCCCTCCCTCTCTCCTCAACACGTTTTGGCTCATCTGGATGAGTTTTGGTGGATGCTTCAGTCAATAGGTTGAGGTGTCAGTCAGATCAGCTCTCTGATTGACAATTGCACTCAGTGAGACTCAGATCTAGCTCAGTTAGACACAGATCAGGTATTGATGGACTCTCCATCAGCATATTTGGTCTATCTCCTTGGGATTTGTGCCCCCCTGGGATGGATATCCTGGTTTTTATATATATCCAAGCACAGCAGCCTCTTCCAAGCCAGTTAGAGCTGGATTGAAGGGCTTTCTATTGTAATTGTGTATTGATCATCATTTGTGAATAAAGAAGATTTGGAGGCTATACCGTGTAGTGCATGTGTTTGTGTGGATTCTTAGTGTTATGTTGCTAATGTGGTAACCGCAATTTCTTTCCAAATTCTGTGCTACTTTTGTGTTCTGACTTCAAGGATTCAGTTGAATCAAGTAAGGGTGTAAACTAGGAAAGTTAGATTGCTTGATATTGTTTATCCATATGATGTATGCTCAATAATTTCAGTTATATTCTTAAATAAGATTATTTTTGCATGATCTTTCATTTTTGTTGCTTTATACATCTATATCCAGATCTCACGAGGTGTTGTGCAGGCTTGTGTTATCTAGTTGCAGGTTCCTGATTGGATGAAGGTGTGGATCAATAATGATGCCATTCCTTATCCAATAATCTCAATACTTTGTCCCTCAGCACTCCACAAAACGGCCTCCTTTCAGCTTGCTCCATTCAAGCAACGAGCCGACCTTTTCTCCTCTTCTTCTCATTTCTTAAAAAATTCAATCTTTCGGTTACCTTTGTCTCCCTCTTATGACCAGATCTAGTTCTAGGAATTAAATATATATTGTTATATCTATTTCATAAGATTCTTTCTTCTTAGATCTGTAATTTCATAAAGATAGATCTAGGTGTAGGAATTGCCCTTTTTGCAAGTAGCTTAATCATAGATCTAAAACTTGCTCATAAGGTAGTTTCTTTTTTCGTTCTTTAAAGATTTAAATTTTGCAATAAAAGTGCACATATTATTGGCTTCCCAAACAGCAAGCCAACATCCCAAGGAAATCTTGCTTTCCTTGGTTCCTTTTTACAAAACTAGATTACCCCAATTTGACAAAATTTTACTTAAGTTTTTTTTCGATAACTAGTGTAATAACCCAAACACTTTCAAAGTGTGTTTGGGAATATTTGATTCTAATTGCTCACTATTTTTTAGAATTTCCAACAAAAAATAGGAGGAAACTCTACCAAATTTCCAACTCTTGAACGAATCGGAGCTTCCCGAAAACTTCCCCCACGACCTTGTTTAATTCTAGCTTGTTACAAGCTTGTTGTAAGCCTTTGGATCCCAGATAACAAGTAGAAAAGTGCATAAATTTTAATTTTCTGATATTTTAAATCATTGCTAATAAAAATAAAAGGTCATTTCGAATAGGCTCTTTCGAGCCTATTCACCATCCCCCCTGGGGGGATTTGCGTCGGTGTCATTTTTCTACCTTTTGGTCATTTCTTTTCAAACTAGCGTAGCTCTAATCTGCGGGATAGTATACTTGGATTCATTATCAATTTCATTTTCCATATTTGATATTTCAAAGTAATCTTAATACTTACCCCACGACTTCCCGTTTGACCCGAAAGGGGAAAGAGATGCATGGTAGGACTAATTAGTAAACCATAATTGTGTATCTATTTTCTTTTCTATCATTTGTTTCTTTAGATATTATAAAATTAACCCCTCCTTGATTCCCTGATTGAGATCCACTTGGATTGAAAGAGGTTCCTAGAGGGTTTTCTTTTTAACAAGAACACTCAATTTTAAAATTTACTAAAATTGACAAGACTCCAGTGTGTATGCTCTGCACTTGGCTGCGGTTCATCCGATCAGTCAAGCTGTATCAAAAGCACTTCAGTGGCTAGTATAATTAGGACTCACTCTCCCAAATTGACAAACCATCAGGTGAAAATCCAACACCTAGATCAAACCATCACGGTGGAAAAATACCCAAAGGAAGCGGGAACTTCTGAAAAGTGACCTCGGGCCGCCGATCTCTGTCACACCCTAATGGGTGTGTTATGAACAATAGCCTCAGAGACTCCATTCAGCTAACATATTCCTTGTGGGTAGCCGTGAAGGTTTATTTTTGTACATACTCCAAGTACTCTTGGGTATATCTGGAGTCCACCCCTTCGCCTAATTTTAATCAACTCACACCTCAAATTTAACTTAAAATGTACCAAGAGGCAATTGCAAAACATTCACTCCAAGCACATGCAAGTACATTGATTTTATTTTTCTGACTCCATTCTAAGGCACTGGTTATTTTCTTGCTTTATATATATATTGTGTCTCAGCATTGTGCTTTCGTGTGGTCATTTTTGTATCTTGTCATCTTTGATTGTCTATAGCTAAATTTCAAACTCCTAAGCAACTCATTCAGTTTAACATCACCATACTAAGTAATTATCCTTAGTAACTTAATAGGGTCTACCCCCCTTGGCTTCGTTAGGAGTTGAGCCTAAATGGAGGAGTTAAGAACAAGGTGACAGCCTTGACTCGAGACTTGCCCCCAAGGACACACCGAGTGGCTTGAATATTTCTACCACGTGACCTAGGTGTGTGAAAGGCGGCAACATTTTTTGGCGCCGTTGCCGAGGATAAATATTTTTATTCCCGAGTACGACTTTTGTTTTCTTCCTTTTTGTTTTTTCTTTGTTTGATGAATGATTAGAGTATATCTTTAATTTTCATCTAGCGACTCCACTGAATTTTTTGTAGTTTTTATTTTTTACAAAGAAAAGAAAAAAATAATTTTTGTGAAAAGATTTATAAATGCTTATTTTTCTTTTTCACATGGCGACTCCATTGAAGGGATAAAACCCTATTATCTCATAAACTTGTGAAGTTTTGTTGTGTGTAGATGAGCCCATGTGACATGTTAAAACCTTTAAAGCTCATCACTTGACAACTCCACCTTTTTAGTACAAGATTTAACGGTTATATCAAATGCATACTATTAATTTTTGATATGGATGAATTAAAAGAGAAGTATGGTGCCAATTTAACTGAAATGTTTCAGCCTATCGATTTCTCAAACATCCTGTGTTTTCCTAACTGTTGTAATGGTTTTGGGGATGCATATAACTAGCTTCCGACATTTCATGGATATTATGGTGACTCGACTATCTGGCATGTCAAATATTTCCTTCAGTTGATTGTTGACTTCAATATTCTTCATGAAGACAATATGATGGAAATGTTTTCTAGTACTTTTTGGGGTGAGGCCAGTTGTTGGTTCTATCAAGGCCTTCCTGATAAATGTATAACTTCTTTTCCAAGCTTCCTTTGGATGTTTTTAGAGTAGTGACATGATGGTAGGGGTAGTATGAATGGTTTAAAAAAGTTCCTTGAAAAGATCTATACCTTCTACCTATCTAGGACAGAGTATCACACGGAAACATATGATGGACCTTTTTCCATGATACAAAGTATTGAAGACTTGGAATCAATTCTTGAACATTTAAGTGAAGAGGAGGTTCATGATACTCCTATAAAAAAGCATCCTGGTAGTTATTTAAAAAAGGAAGCAATTAAGCATCTTCTTAAAGAATATGAGGTATCTCCCAATGCACAGCAAGATTCTGAGGAAGGGAAAATCCAAGATGATCCTATTGAAGAGCTTCAGGAGGAGCCCATGATGGAACACATTGTTGAATACTCTCCTCATGTCACCATAGATGAAAACATTGAAGATTTGAGGTATTCTCAAGTGTGTTGCAATGCTGATATTTTTCCAGAAGGCCCTCTAGAGAAATCCACTGAGCAACACATACCAAGTGATCCCATTGAATATGTCCAAAAAATTTCCTTGATTGAAGATAATATTGAAGATCCTCTTCATGATATCATAACAGAAGCCTATAAAGAAACCTATGATAAGATCAGTACAGTGTGTGGTGAAACTAGACCTTGTTCTCCTCATATTGATGAAGGTTTGGAAAGTTTATTGCCTTGTAACATTTTATCTGAAGAAGATTGTTATGAATACAAGGAAGACATGGATAGGCAGGAGCATGATGCCATGGATGAAGAGTCCCCCACATATGACATGGATGGGAGTGATGACTATTGGAATTTCATAGATAATCCAAATTGTGAAAATCTTATGCAGAATCCCATCCAGGATATGTCCAACAAGGGGAGTGTCTATTCAAAAATTTGTGGAAGTCCAATCTATGATATGTCCATAAAAGGGAGCATGGATCTGGATGTCTGGGAAAACTTTAGTATGAAAGAGGAGCATTCAGAATTTTCATGTGATCATTCAGATTCATATCATGCAGAGCAACACAAGGGTATCAGTAATGAAGACATTGAGAAACAGTATTATGAAAAGTCAGATGTGATGCAGTCAATGGAATATCAGTCTCAACCATCTTTTTCACATATAGAGGTTCCTTATGATTTGGAGCTACTTGGGGCTTGTGCAACGAGTTATCATTTGATAAGCCCTGATGATCAGTATGATGATGTAGTCAGTCTACCTCATCGTTTTGATTGGTATATCATTCCTATCCAGTCATGGATAGAAGCAGCCTGCATGAGCACATACAAGTTTGGGAAGAATTTTAATGACATTGCTCATGCCTATGATTTCCCATCCATCCCGCCCATCCTGAATCATCACACAGGTTTGCATTTTCTGAATAAGGTATCCTTACTTTGGCTGGTAACCAAAGACAAGGAAAAAAAAATTATGTTAATAAAATGCTTAGGTGGTTACATTGGATTTCTGATTACACTTAACCCTTTTTATATCATGCTTAGAGTAGGAAAATAAGCTCCTTGAAAGAGAGCATTTATTTCTACATTTCTACTTAGCTATAATAAAAAATTTCTTCTTTTAGTTAGTTACATTTATTTTGTTTAAATAAATCAGCTTAATGGTTCCTTTGGTTTTTTATAAAACTTGTGCTGCTGAGGTTTTTCTTGTCAAGTTGAGATGTTTTTACAGGGTATATAAACCAAAGATTCTGGTGTTCTCGTATCCTCTCCTTGCCTTAAAGACCATATTAAGGACACGTCCCACAATTGGAGCTAGAATTTTACCACCTAAGTTGTACTTAGTGGTTTTTTATCAAGTGAGCCTAGTGAACCAGACAGGGTTAACTTGTTCGGACTTCAGAAGACCTTTGGAAGTACTTCTAGGAAGTGCGTGTTGTACTATATCACATGTTCATACCCCATGGGGGAATTGTAATAAATGTTCTAGCATGGTAGTGTCTATAAAATACTCGGTCCCTTAGAATTTATTTGTCAATCCAGTCAGCCCAGGGTGTTTTTTCCCTTGGTTATTATTGGTTGTTGAATAAACGACTGATAATTTCTGAGTTTTTCACTCCATACCTCCAAAGTTGGGGTGGTCGGCTTGGAATTTAGGCCTATTGAGGTTAAGAGTCTATGTGTCAATGTATAAACATCCTAGACATCATGGTCGAGTCATATGAACATGTCTAAGTCCCCCTAGGTTTTTTCAATTTTTCAATTTTTTAGTTTTTTCAGTGTTTTTTATTAAAAATTTAATTTTTCCAGAACTTAGGCTATTTTTTAATAGTTTAATTGGAAAATTTTATTTTGTAATAAAAGTGGGCCAAATAATCAGTTTCAGTCATGTAGGTTCTCATTTTCAAGCTAAGAGCACCATGTAAACCCATGTACCCACTATTTCCTAGTTTTGAGTGATTCTCCATCACTCATGTTAGAAAGCCCCAAAAATCAATTATTGATTATTTTAATTAATAAATTGATGAATAATGGAGAAAATCCAAAATCATAAATCAATGGATTCTCAGCCGATTTGATTGAAATCAGTCAGATCTGAACCAGATTGACTAGATCTGACAAATCCTTGACTAAAGGAGGTGATCAAATCATATCCAGAGTTGATCTTCAGCATCCTTTATGAGGAATTTTTCCCTCCCTCTCTCCTCAACATGTTTTGGCTCATCTGGATGATTTTTGGTGGATGCTTCAGTCAATAGGTTAAGGTGTCAGTCATATCAGCTCTCCGATTGACAACTACACTCAGTGAGACTCAGATCTGGCTCAGTTAGACACAGATCAGGCATTAATGGACTCTCCATCAGAATATTTGGTCTATCTCCTTGGTATTTTTTCCCCCCTGGGTTGGATCTCCTGGTTTTTGTATATATCCAAGCACAACAGCCTCTTCCAAGCCAGTTAGAGTTGGATTGAAGGGATTGCTATTGTAATTGTGTATTGATCATCATTTGTGAATAAAGAAGCTTTGGAGGCTATACCGTGTAGTTCATGTGTTTGTGTGGATCCTCAATGTTATGCTGCTAATGTGGTAACTGCAATATCTTTCCAAATTCCGTGCCGCTTTTGTGTTCTGGCTTCAAGGATTCGGTTGAATCAAGTAAGGGTGTAAAATAGGCAAGTTAGATTGCTTGATATTGTTTATCCATATGATGTATGCTCAAGAATTTCAGTTATATGCTTAAATACGATTATTTTTGCATGATCTTTCATTTTTGTTGCTTTATACATCTATATCCAGATCTCACGAGGTGTTGTGCAGGATTGTGTTATCTAGTTGCAGGTTCCTGATTGGATCAAGGTGTGGATCAAGATTGATGCCATTCCTTATCCAATAAGCTCAAGAATCTGCCCCTCAACGCTCTACAAAAGGGCCTCCTTTCAGCTTGCTCCATTCAAGCAACGAGCCGATCTTCTCTCCTCTTCTTCTCATTTCTTAAAAAAATCAATCTTTCGGTTACTTGTCTCTCCCTCTTATGATCAGATCTAGTTCTAGGAATTGAATATATATTGTTAGATCTATTTCATAAGATTATTTCTTCTTAGATATGTAATTCCATAAAGAATATCATTTCATAAAGATAGGTCTAGGTGTAGGAATTGCCCTTTTTGCAAGTAGCTTAATCATAGATCTAAAACTCTCTCATAAGGTAGTTTCTTTTTTCATTCTTTAAAGATTTAAATTTTGCAATAAAATTGCACATATTATTGGCTGCCCAAAAATCAATCCAAGATCCCAAGGAAAGCTTTCTTTCCTTGGTTCCTTTTTGCAAAACTAGATTACCACAATTTGACAAAATTTTACTTAAGTTTTTTTTCGATAACTAGTGTAATAACCCAAACAATTTCAAAGTGTGTTTGGGCATATTTGATTCTGATTGCTTGCTTTTTTTTATCAGGTCCAACAAAAAAGAGGAGGAAATTCTACCAAATTTTCAACTCTTGGACGAATCGGAGCTTCCCGGAAGCTTCCCCAACCACCTTGTTTAATTCTAGCTTGTTACAAGCTTGTTGTAAGCCTTTGGATCCCAAATAACAAGGACCAAAGTGCATCAATTTTAATTTTCTGATATTGTAAATCTCTTCTATTAAAAATCAAAGTTCCTTTTGAATAGGCTCTTTCGAGCCTATTCACCATCCCCCCTGGGGGGATTTGCGTCGGTGTCATTTTTCTACCTTTTGCTCATTTCTTTTAAAAATAGTGTAGCTCCAATATACAGGATAGTATACTTGGATTCATTATCAATTTCATTTTCCATATTTTATATTTCAAAGTAATCTTAATACTTACCCCACGACTTCCCGATTGACCCGAAAGGGGAAAGAGATGCGTGGTAGGACTAATTAGAAAACCGAAATTATGTATCTATTTTCTTTTCTATCATTTTTTTCTTTAGCTATTATTAAATTAACCCATCCTTGATTCCCCGATTGATATCCACTCGGATCGAAAGAGGTTCCTGGAGGGTTTTCTTTTTAACAAGAACACCCAGTTTTAAAATTTACTAAAATTGACAAGACTCCATTGTGTATGCTCTGCACTTGGCTGCAGTTCATCCGATCAGTCAAGCTGTATCGAAAGCACTTAAGTGGCTAGTATAATTAGGACTCACTCTCCCAAATTTGCAAACCATCAGGTGAAAATCCAACACCTAGATCAAACCATCATGGTGACAAAATACCCAAAGGAAGCGGGAACTTCTGAAAAGTGACCTCGGGGCACCGATCTCTGTCACACCCTAATGGGTACGTTATGAACAATAGCCCCAGAGAATCCATTCAGCCGACATATTCCTTTCATGTAGCTGTGAAGGTTTAGTTTTGGACATAGTCCAAGTACTCTCGAGTATATCTGGAGTCCACCCCTTCGCCTAATTTTAATCAACTCACACCTCAAATTTAACTTAAAACGTACCAAGAGGAAATTGCAAAACATTCACTCCAAGCACATGCAAGTACATTGATTTTATTTTTTGACTCCATTCTAAGGAGCTGGTTATTTTCTTTCTTTATATATATATTGTGTCTCAGCATTGTGCTTTCATGTGGTCATTTTTGTATCTTGTCATCTTTGATTGTCTATAGCTAAATTTCAAACTCCTAAGCAACTCATTCAATTTAACATCACCATACTAAGTAATTATCCTTAGTAACTTAATAGGGTCTACCGCCCTTGTCTTCATTAGTAGTTGAGCCTAAACGGAGGAGTCAAGAACAAGGTGACAGCCTTGACTCGAGATTTGCCCCCAAGGACACACCGAGTGGCTTGAATATTTCTGCCACGTGACCCAGGTGTGTGAAAGGCGGCAACAGTATGCACTCATCCTTGACTTCCTATCAGCATAGTTGAAAGGAGATAGTAGAGGAAATTTTGAATCCATATTGAAGTTGTTGATATGCTCTAAGAGATACTCTCTGCAACCTTCAAAACAAACTAGGAGAAAATCTTGTAAGCTAGACAAGCTCTTCTTCAGAGAGGGCTAGGAGACTGGAAGCGCTCCTCAACTTTGTAGAACTTGATCAACCTTGTAGCTCTGATACCATGTATAAATAATAGATCAATGCTATGTGCAATGATGCTAAGAAGAAGCACAGGAAATAGATCTTGCTACTAAGAATTCTCACAAGCATACACAAAAAAATAAGAGAGAAGAAAAGAGATTGAATCACATGAATGAAGAGATGAATATTGGTGTGTATCCTTCCATTGAATAATTATGAATAATAGTGTACATAAATAGTACATCCCTCATAGGAAAATTGAATTGTATGGAAACAACTCATAAAGCTCAAAAAGCTTACCAAATCTATCAAGGACCTCACGAGTTGGAAAAAGCATGAGTGAGTTGTCAAGGAGATGGAAATAACATGCTAATCCTAGAAAATGGAGAAAAACTAATGGAGGATGGGTTGGAAACAAAAGCTCCCAGTTTCCTAGTTGACTAGCTTTTATCTTATCCATAGAAAAGCAGGAAAAACAGAAAAAGTAGAATAAAGAAGAATCTGTTGTAAAGTCCTGTATACTAATTTTGGATGGTCAAAACGTGGTCAAGATCAACCCAGAATTGGAAATAAATCATTCCTAGGATATAGATGGCATGTATTGACTTTAAGGTGCAAGTGGATGCCAACTAATTAAGCTAGTGGGTGAATAATTAATCAAATAATGATTAATTATTTTATCCTAAGTTGTGAGTGGGTTTAATATATTCCAACACTTGCTTCCCGTTATTATATGCAAACTCTACCAAGTGTAAATAAACCCCCCACTTGGATGGTTTGTCCATTACATACATGCGAAGCATGTCTTGAAGCACATGATTTCCTCTCTCTATTTGTCCATCGCTTTGAGGATGGGAGGCGGTGCTAAAGTTCATATTTGTACCCAAATATGCAAAAAGACCCTTCCAAAAACTTGAAGTAAACTTGGTATCCCTGTCAAAAATTATTTCCTTAGGGAATCCATGCAATCTGAAAATTTCCTTCATGAAAATATTTTCAATGGCATTAGCTTTATATGTGTACTTGACCGATATAAAATGTGATTCCTTTGTTAACTTGTCCACCACAACCATGATGGAATCATGTTATCTCATAGTCATTGGAAACTCTGTAATAAAATCCATGGAAATGACTTTCCATTTCCATTGCAGGATTGGAAAAGGTTGCAACAAACATGTTCAGTGTTGATGTTCGACCTTCACCTGCTAACATTTCATGTGCTTAGAAATATACTCAGCAATGTCCTTTTTCATTATCGAACAAAAATACTACTTTTTGGCTCTAGCAATTTTTTTCTGATATCCTGGGTGACCAAAATATGGAGCTTGATGGATTTCATCCATAACAATCCTCCTCAAGTCTGCCACATTCGGAATATAAATTCTATTCTTATAAGTAAGAAGTTCGTCTCCTTGCAATTGATATCCTTCATACTTCCTTTCAAGGTTTTTCTTCTTCAACTTGTCCTTTATCTACACGTACACTTCATCCTCAGCAATATGGTTAATAATCAATTTCCTCAAATCTGGTTGGAAAGTATTAAGAGATGCCACATGCATTTCATGTACCTTCCTGCTGAGTGCATTAGCCACCTTGTTTTCTTTTCCTTTTATGTGTTTGATTTCAAAATCAAATTCACACAAAAATTCCAACCATCTAGCTTGGCTAGCATTTAAAGTGGGTTGATAAAACAAGTATTTCATACCACAATGGGTTGTCCATACCTCAAATTTCCTTCCCATTAAGTAATTCCTCAACATCTTTAGAGCATGTACTATGGCTGCAAGTTCTAAATCATGAGTAGCATATTTATTCTCATGCTCCTTCAACTTTCTTGACTCATAGCATACCATGTGGTTGTATTGCATAAGAACTCCTCCAAGTCCTTGATTGCATGCATTGGTACACACCACAAAGTCTTTTTCTAGGTCTACAATTTTCAAAATTGGTGCACTCATAAGAATATTCTTCAACCGTTGAAAGCTTTCCTCACATCTTGATGTCCATTCAAAATTTATCCCCTTCTTTTGCAAGGAAATCATTGAATGTGCGACCTTGGAGAATTGTTCAATGAACCTCCTATAGTATCTGACAAGTCCCATAAAGGATCTCACATCTGTCACATTTCTTGGATTTGGCCAATTCATAATGGGCTCAATCTTCTTAGGGTCCACAAATATTCCTCCATCTGAGATAATGTGACCCAAATAATGAATTTTATCTTTATAAAAGTCACATTTGATCAACTTTGCATACAAATTATGCTCCCTTAGCAATTGCAATGTCATTCTCAAATGTTCTTCATGCTCTTCTTCATTTTTAGAATGAATAAGAATCTCATCTAGGAAGACAAGAACAAACTTGTCCATATACTTGCTAAAACCACTATTCATGAGACACATGAATGTAGTTGGTGCATTTGTGAGACAAAATGGTACCACCACAAACTCATAGTGCCCATACCTTGTTCTAAATGTTGTCTTATGAATATATTCCTCTTTTATTCTTTCCTAATTGTAACCAAGGCTCAAGTAAATTTCTGGAAATACGTTTTCTCCTCTCATTTGATAAAAAAGGTCATCAATTCGAGGTAATGGGTATTTATTCTTCACACTAACTTTGTTCAATTACCTGTAGTCAATAAATAATCCGAGTGTACCATCTTTATTTTTCACAAATAGAACTGCTTCTCCCAATGGGGACACACTTGGTCTAATATATTTATTTTCCAACAAATATTGTAACTGCATTTTCAGCTCTAGCAATTCTGGTGTGCTCATCCTGTAGGGTATCTTGGATGTAGGTGCGGCTCCTGACACAAGGTAAATTGTAAAATCAATGTGTCTCTTTGGAGAAATTCCCAGAATCTCATTAGTAAAAACCAAGGCAATGGTGTTTCCTTGACCAGGAAACGCCAACTGACCAAGGCAATGGTCCATAGAATTTGTGTAGGGTGCAGTGGATGGATTAGACTACATATGATGTCAGTTAATGTCCAAATATACTTATATAACAAGGGCATGTGAACCAAGGTAAAATCCAAGAAAAGCACTGGAAATTCACTTACTAAACACGAGACAATGGTCTCATCAAAAGATAGCGGATGCAAAACTGAAACCGATGGTGCGAACGATGTCCCAAATGAACTTTGGATGACTCTATTATGCTCGGAAGAAAAATAGACCTAATAGACCTAATAGGAACATAACGCATAGGTTGTTGTAGCAATGGTGCTTCGTATATTGGACTCATTAAGGAACAACAAGATATCAAGAGGGAAGCTCTAGATGGTGGAGAGTGCCATGGGGGGGCACCTACTACAGATGGGCCCAAATGTATTTGCTTGTGGTTCGGTGTGCATTTAACCATGCAAAGACATCTGACAGAGATTTATGGTTTGCCTCCTTCCTATGTGCCTTTTTCTTTGTAAGAGTACCGATTCCTCATCCGCATACAGCGGTGTGGGAGAGTGGGCTGCGAGAGTCGTAGATGCACCAATGGTGCGACATGATGGTGCGCGAAGGAGGCGGCATAGTGGGCCTCTTTTTTATGCAGGAGGTGTTAGATCAGTGGTGGAAGCTCCCAGTATTCATTGGGGAATACCCTTATGTGGGGATGGACTATCATCAGGATGCAAAGATGCTATGACCTCCAATCCAGGCCTGGGGACCAGCTGGTACGTATACATAATTTTGTTGTGCTTACATTCATACATAGAGTACTTGAGCTAGTTGATAGTTAGCTGATGATATGCATAGACTGATGACATATTTGCGTGCATGTGTAGATATTGGTCCTCGCTCGATGACCGGTTATCAGTGGTGGGTGGGTATGGTGGTGGTATCGGACCCACCCGTGTAGGATCCCCATCGGAGCGACAAGCTCTAGATGATCTGCGGATGCTTGTGGAGCATCTATTGGATGGGTTTATTGAAGATAGCTGGAAGTACCTAGATGATGATCTAATTGCGGCATGTTACCATGCACCTTTGCAGTGGATTCCTTTGATGAAGAGGATTGTTGTGGTCGTCAAGTGTGTACGAGCAGCAGCGCAGGGGGATGCTGCTCTGGAGGATGATGAGACCTCATACAAGGATGATACTGAATCAGAGGAGGAGGATGATTGATCTGGCTCTGTTTAGCAGCTAGTGGAGCTTCCTCTAGTGTGTTTTTACACTTAGTATTTTTGTATCGCGATGTATATTCAGCTAAGAAAGCTTATGTAGCCTCTCATTTTATACTCAACATATTTGGACATGCGATATATATATATATATATATATATATATATATATTTGACGCACATGTATGTGCTTTTATGGTTTTTATGTGTGAGTATTTTTATCATGTGAAAAATGCCTAGATGATGTATGTTACATATGTATGCATGTTTATGATGATGATGCATGATGCAGTTTTTATATGTTTCCTATGTGTGATGATGAATATGCCATTCTAGAATGTCATTAGCCATTTGATCTGCTACATTGTTTAGGTTTCTTGGAACATGTGTGAATGTGATGGATTCAAATGTTCTAACCAACTATTTAGTGCATAGGAACTTTCTAAAGAGGCAGGGATTGCATATTTGATAGTGTTTATTCAACTAGGAGACAAGCAGCTGGGAGTCTAGGAAGACATCGAGGTGGCGAATACCCATTTGAAGGGCAGCAACCAAGAGGCTTGTGATACCATCATACTTATCCTGGTTGTTGGTTGCAGTGCCCACTCATATTTTGTCAATATGGATCAACTCATGTGATGAAGAATATATGACCCATGCAGTCGAGGTGAGATTTGGAGACCATCTGCTTGCTCCATCAGCAAATCTAATGTAGCGACTTGAGGAAGGATCCATCTGGAGAATTCAAGGAAACAAGATGTAAGACTCACTTCAAAGAATGTGTAAAATGAAAAGGACAAAACTATGCTACAAATGCCTCATTGGTGATGTTAAGCATAAAATATCTTGAGGTAGAGCCTGTTACAGGGGTTCTCTAAAAGTTTTGAATCAGAATTAGCTAGAATGCATGCCCCTTTTCCAAGGCAATGGTCGACGACATATGGGCCATACCACATGGATTCAAACTTTCCTTTCCCCAACTTGTCATTGGCTTGGTCGTAAAACATGACCATATCACCTTTGATGAAGGTGCACAGGTAGACATGGGAGTCATAATGGGACTTCGACTGGATCTTTGTTGCTTCGATGGCTTGGAGTGCAACTCGACGGTCCTCATCGGTTTGTTCCAATTGGAGGAGGCATTCTTCTAAAGGTGAAGTGTTAGGGAGGAGTTCCACGGCGAGGCAGAGTGACGGTATCTAGATCTCTATGGGGAGTACTGATTCGACATCATGTACTAAGCAGAGAGGGGTGAAGCCGATGGTGATCTTCCCGAATGTGTGATAGGCCCATAGGGAGGAAAACATCATGTGATGCCAGTAGGTTTTATGGTTTCCTACCATCCTTTCAAGCATGGTTTTGATGATTTTGTTGACAGCTTCAACTTGGCCATTTCCTTGGGAGTAGTAGGAGGATGAGAACTGGTGCTAAAACCTCAACATGGTTGAAATTTCAGCCCAAACAATGTCTTCAAAGTGCTTACCATGGTCCGAGACAATCTGTTGGGGAACACCAAAATGTGAAATGACATGGTTAAAAAAGAAACATGCTGCCATTTCACTTTTGCAATCGGACATGTGCATGGCCTCGTCCCACTTCGTGAAGTAATCAATGGCCACAATAATGTATTTATGGTCATCGCTTGAGATAGGGTTGACTGTCATGAAGTTGATTTCCCATTTACAGAAGGGACCATTTGTGACCACGAGTAACGGTGCAGGGGGGATTTCTTGCCTTTGGGGAAAAGAGCTGATAGTTACGTCAGTGTTTGGTTTCCTTGATTCAATCAAAAAAGATATAAGGCCAAAAATAACTTACATGTAGAATATTTTGAGTGGTTTCCCAACCCAAAAGGTGGCCACCACAGGCTCTATTGTGACAGTCGTTAAGGACCATTTAAGCCTCATCATGGGTGAGGCAATGATGTAATATGGTGTCAACGCCATGATGATACAACACATGTACAATCAGGAGATGGCAAGTGGCCTCATGTCAGATGTGTCACCTATCTTCACAGTTCAAATGAGCCTTGAAATTCTAGGTGCACAAGTATAAAATAATGCCCCCATACCAAGGCTCTTTCGTGGAGATGACGAATAAGAAGTTGTCGAGAAGGTCATCCTTGAGTGGTGGTGGTGTGGAAAATGGGGGCAGGTCTATCATGAGCATGGTTAGCACTAGTGCCTTGGTGCTTTTTGGGGAAAAAAACTCCAAGTTGAACTCTTAGAGAACAACTACCCACTTAGCCACACCACATGGCCTTGTAGGAGGTGGCAGCTTAAGAGGTACCGCATTGGGTTGGAATCAAGCACTACTAGGGTATGGTTTGTGATAATGTAGTGGCACAGTTTTTGGGCCGAGAATACAATGGTGAGGGCCAGTTCCTCCTTGAGTGAATATCGCAGTGGGCCACTTTTCAGCTTTTGGATAACGTAATAAATCGCGTGCTCTTGACGAACATCGTCTTCCTGGACCAAGACTCTGGCAATGGAATTTTTTGAGGCTGACACATAAAGGATGAAGTCTTGGGTGAAATCAGGTGCAAACAGTAATGGTGCAAAAGCCAGATCTTGTTTGAGTGCATTGAATGATTCCTACACCTTTTTATCCCAAAAAAATGGAATGTTGGTATGGAGCAAGCGTAAGAATCCATGGGCTTTCATCGCATACTCTAGTACAAAGCGGCAAAGGAAGTTGGCCTTGCCTTGGAGATTTTGTAGTTGGCGCAAAGTTCATGGTGAGGGGAGATCAAGAATAGCTTGAAATTTGAGAGGGTCAACTGTTATCCCTTTGTGGGACATGATGAACCCAAGCAGACGGCCTACTGGGACACAGAAAACACAGTTGAGGGGGTTCAAGCATATTTTTTACTTGCGACATCGCAAAAATACTTTCCACAAGTCGTCTATGTGTTGTGCTCGCTTACGTGATCGAGCCATGAGGTCATCCAGATAAACCAGTATAATGTGGATGAGGTCATGGAAGAAATATGTCATGGCATGCTGGAAGGTGGCTCTAGCATTTTTCAAACCAAAGGGCATTAATCGATATGCGAATGTGCCCCAAGGGGTGTTGAATGTGGTCGTATATCAATCTTCCTTCCAGATCTGAATTTGGTTATATCCAGAAAAGTCATCCATGAAGGAAAAGACCTCATGTATGGCACACATGTCAATGATTTTATAGATGAATGGTGTTGGGAAGTTGTCTTTGGGACAAGCCAGATTCAAATCTCGAAATCCCATACAAATCCGGATGGTGCCCTATTTTTTTCTCACGGCAACAGGATTGCAAACCCAAGTGGTGTATGCGATGGGATAGATGAAACCAACTATGCACAGTTTCTCTATTTCTGTTTTGATCGCAGTAACTTTGGAAGGGTGGATGGGGCTTTGATTTTGGCAGGAATGCACTAGATCTAGCCATGTGTCGATGTGGTGCTCTATGATTGATGGATCCAATCCCAACATCTCGATGTATGACCACATGAAGGATGCCCCCAGCGTGATCTCTTCAACATATCAGGATTGGTTCAGATGTTTATCTTGATGGTAGGTGAGATATTGGTCATGTTCCCCTCTTCAAAGACATCTGATGCATGAATAGGATTTTTGAACTAGTTGACTTTCCCGTGGATGAAATCGTTGGTCTCAACTGAAAACTGGTCAGATGACAACACCATTTCTTCGGGGATGAAGAACGAGTGGTGGTGCATATCATCCCAAGGGTATTTAGGAGCAGTTAAATCCTCATGTATCTCCTTGTTGTTACTGAAACAATGAGCGGATAGGACCGCGAGATCATTTGTGGTTTCAGAAGTGGACGGGTCGTTGGACATGGGTATTATGTAAATGGTCATGGTGCCTGAGCAAGGGGTCGGAGGGTGGATTTCCTCAATAACGATGATCTCATATTCAAGGGATTGTTTTCAAATATTACTCGAGGAAATATAAAACTCAGCCAAGTCTTGGCAGTGGTGATAATAATTTCCATACAGACTGCAAAGGGCGCATGCATGGTTTGTTTTCGAAGACTTGTTTTTGGCCTTTGGAAAACTTGAAAGGTTGAGCACCAGAGCATTTTTTGTCGTATCCATGGCATATAACTATGCGTGAAGGAAAGGGATCTCAGAATAGTTTTGGGTTGCATGACCCTATACGTCGCACATGATGCATGGTGGAGTTTGCTAAGATTCAACAGCTGCTTTAGTGTTTTTTCCCCTAGCCCTCTTTGGGTGGGGCGGGGCTGGTGCAGGTGCGAAAAGTGGCTTTGGTGGTCCAGGAGGGGGGTGTGTCTCGATTGTAATGGGTTGAATGGGAGTCAACATGACCTAGGGCATTGGATGTTATGTAGGTGGTTCAAGATACCACACAGGGATCCCCAATGTGAAATTGGGTAAGTTTAGAGTAGCCATCATTGGATTAGTCATAATGTTGGGTGGGAGGAAAAGGAAAGGAATTGTATGGACTAGGAGAGAGCCCCAGTAATTCCATGGAGACTGCATTTGAGGTTGCATCTACATATGGGGTTGCAGTTATGGATGGGGATGCAGCTGCAGATGGGGATGCGAGTGCATATGGGGATGTGGCTGCAGATCGAGGTGCAATTGTGGTTGGAGCTGCAGCTGTGGTTGGGGTTTGGGTGCAATGGTGTTGGATGAGAGCATGCATAAATTTGTATTCTCACTTGGTGCCGGTGGAGGTGGTACCAAGGGGAAGGAAGCCATCATGGAGATGTCGGCAAACAACTCAGGTCCTACTTCCAGTAATGAGGGAGTAACCGTGATGTCAGAGGTAGTATCAATAGTGGGGATAACATTGGTTGGTGCGTTTGGCCTCTGTGGATCATGGTAAGTTCGTTGGTCCACCTTCACAATTTTCCCATCATGAGGAAACATCATGAGGAAAAAATAGTCGATTCCATGACTCTCATGGCATACATGTAACTCCTTCCCGGAGAAGGTTATAATCCAACTTCACATTGACAACTTCTATGTTGATTAGTACTGTTTTACCGGCTAGTGATATAGGGACATGTGGAAGGATGCCATGAGATTTTATGGGGTGGCCATCATAAGCGTGCAGTGTAGTGGTGGATGGTTGGAGAAGGGGGGGTCCAACTTTTTGCTAGACCAATGTGGATATAACACAAGTGGATGCCCCTTGTCAACAATACATTGATGCAAAACCAAATTTTGAATTGACACCGAAATATGGAAGAAAATGGTTGATGGCATTCTGTGCTCTCTGTTGTCCAAATCAAATGTCATCAATTTGGATTCGGAGGGATCTATAGCACCGAGCACGACCATCAATAATTTTTCACTGTGGAAGCCATGTTTTTAGTACTTCGAGAGTGGATATTTCCGTACGTGACTATTATCAACCCAAATGGCACTTCTTCGTCTGAGTGCTGACAATTCATTATGTTGGTACACAAAAGGACATTTCAGGATTGAAGTTTGCCTAAACACTATAGATGGGCATGGCATGAGATGCATTTACCCTTCAATCAGCTTGCCATTTTATTTTTCTATGTGTTGATTTCTGTACATGACTATCTCCATTGAAACTCGTGTACATAAGTGACTATCCTCATTGACAACTTGCATACTGTACGTGACTATTCCCATTGCAAACTACGTACAGATCTATATGTGGGTTTCCCTTAGAGAAACTAGCGTGTCATACGCGGGTTGCCAGTATCAATAGTCGCATACACATCCATTCAACATTAAAAAATATAAATCATAATTAATGGATATTATTTGAGCCCTAATGATTAATCATCTCAACTATATCAACCTCCTCAACCTTCGAAATTGCTCTATTTCCCAAGTATAAATAGAGGCCTTGTGGAGGGCATTAAGAGAATCAATTTGGGAGAGCAAAGTTATGTTGGTGGTATATCTTCAGAAGTATTTAGAGCAGTAGAAATCAGAGTCCTTTGGTTGCAGAGGAGTCCTTGTCTCAGGCTTTCGGTTGTACACTTATCTCATTCACTGATTGTTAATAAAGAGAATTCTTCTTCCAACTTTGTGTTGAGTCTCTTTCATGTATTAGGGTTTCATGAATGTTTTAACCCTTCGTTTTAATATTTGATTTTAGGGGCTTGACGGGAGTTTGATAAGGGTCCCAGCCCCTTAAATTTCATGTGACCACCCTTCAATGAATAAAGTGGTAGGTGTGTTGTAACATTGGGCCAGATTCATAATCAAAGGCTGCGATTGATCGGGGGAAGATCCACGGCTCCGAACCGCTTCACATGAGAAAAACATGCACGGTCAAAGCTTCCATCTAGGATTGCGAAACATGTTAAATATTGGAGGCTTTCGATGGTTGAGATGAGGTATGGGGCATATCTATGGCCTAAAGGTATTTCGCGACCCATACTTGTGCAGATAAAACCGCAATCTCAAATCACGAAAAGGTGTAGGGGTCACAAAGATCAACGACTGTGATGAGGAAGGAGATAAATCTATGGCTATGGTTCATTTCACAAGGAAAACTAGCATGGACAAACATCTAAGTTTCCCATTGTGAAATATGGTGGGGCCCACTCTGATCGATAACTGCACGAAGGGTTGATCTCGATCAACGATGAAGAACGTGTCACGAACCAGAACTGCCTGTGGTGTTCAGAAAATAAAATTTGGCGGTAGGAGGAATGGAATGTGGATGATGGATATGATAGATTCCTTTGATCGAATGGCTGAGAAGACTCCCTAGGTGCATATCTCCCATCTAGTGTGGAGATGACAGCAGAGGAGACGTTCATGCGTGTAATCTGCGCTCTTACGGATTGGCCGATTTCTCTGATGCCATTTGTAGCACACGTAGAGGTGGAATCATCCCTTGGTAGATTCATATCATGAATGGATAGGTGGATTTTGTGTGAGCTGTCCTATGGAAATGGGGAAAGTAACCGGCTAATCTGTAGCTCACACGAGGCAAAGCCAATGCAACATGGAAGACCATTCTGTTTCCTACTTCGAAGGAACAAGGAATCGTGGGAGTGTCCACTTCATGAAGTATGCAACATGGATCTACTATACTAGATGGCATCAACAACTACTCCCCACAGTAGACAGTAAGCCACCACAGCCGATGAAGCCAGATGACTAGATCCCTAGCAAATAAAGGATCGCTCTGCTCGTGCCTTCGCACATGTTGAAACTAGATACACTCGATGACAGAATGTGTGGGAGTGTTGACTAGCCTGTGTGAAGATCAATCCTGAAGCCCTATAAATACTTCCTTCAGTTCAAAAAGAGTGAACTAACATATATCTAGAAGTCGAGTTCTACTCCTCCATTAAGTTGTAGATACCTGATAGAGTGTGATGATGAAGATTTGATTTGAAAATCTTGTCCATATAGGGGTAGTGATGGTTGGTGATAAGGTTCTACACTCGCTTGTCATCTTGGTATTTGCATGCCAATGGTAACACTAGCCATCGGGGCCTAGATGTGATACCCGTATCTCCAATGACGTGAGGCTTGGACACTTACTTCCCATGAGTGTTTTTCCAGGTGCCCCTGATACCATTGGCCCCACCAAAGCCTCTATAAAGGGAGACAATCATTGACTGTTCCCTGTGTAAACATTTGTTCAGATGGGAGTGTCAAGGGCTCAAATCCCTCATCATTCTGATTGTGAAGTACACTTAACAAGGGTGATGGGGTTGGTGTAGAGGTTCTAGACCTTGGTGCCTGTGGGAGCGCTCACCTCACTAGAGGTGAGGAGTACAAGAATGATAAACTATCCCACAGGTCTGTCTTAACCAGAAGCAATGTGGCCCTTCTTCTAGATCCCATGTACAACAGTGTCAATCGGTGAGGAAGGAGGTGGTAGATGTGACTGGACCAGTGAAGGAAGTCGACCACTTTGCCAACATGTGACCATGCAGAAAGCTACATTTGAACACAGTGGAAGCACACATTTCAGGTAGAGGGGGAGGCGTCATCCTTATCATTCATCATGAAAGCCGATCACGTCAAGATGTTATTCGATCCGAATGTGACAGTCAGTGTCATGACGTTTGTCGTGCATACTTGTAAAACGTGGTGCTAGTCCACTCTTTGCACTATTAATGTTGGATGGAGACTTGTAACAGTTTTTGATTCGGTAGTCTTAGCAATAGGATTTTATAAAAACGCTCTTGATAGAGGGAGAAAGGAGTTAGTGAATTGGATTGGGAAACAATCCCACGCTGATGCTCCCATTTGTAAAGCTTGATACATGTGGATGAATAAATTACAGTGAAAGACTGTTACTCATAGCATAGATTCCTATGTTGTTGTTTTTCCCAATACATGCTCTCTTTTACGTGTAAATGTGTTTCCTGTTTCCACTCCATTTTATAAATTAGTTTCCATGCCTGCAACTTAGGGTATAGTGGTTCGGAATTCATACTGGATATTCTCTGGCTGTTGTTCCAGGAATTTATCAATGGTTCTTCTAAATTTGCATGGAATTCATCTCGCTGGTGTTCCATGCGATGGAATGTCCCTCCTTGTCCTCTAAATCGCTCGCTAAAATCTCCTGATTGGGAAATCAGCAGCTATCTTGCCTTCATTTGCAATCTTTCGTCATTCTTTCCATTTGCAATCATTTCTTCCACAGGTTTCGACTCCATTTTCCCATGGTCCCTTGCCCCCGATAATCCCACCATGCACCTTCCTTAACACACTTTTCCCCATTCAGGATCCTAGCACCTTGATTATGCTGATTGAAAATCCTATGCGGAATAGACTCCGGTGACACACAAGATTGACAACCTTATGTGGAGATACTTTGGTGAAAAATGAGAGATCCCTCTATGACTGCACAAGGCCGTAGGCACAGTCTAAAGCGATTTTTCTATTGCCCGAAAGTGGCCTCCCCTCACTCGACCTTGGGAGCTCAAAATCCCAATGCTAACAAACTGGCGTCATTGCTAGGGAATGAACTTGGAGATCCTCCCCGGGAAGAATGATAAATATTTAGATCTAGCCGTTGATGGTGAACAATCGGTTAGACACCAAGAAGGTTGAGCACTTTTCACCTAGAAACTACACTCTTAAAAGGATTCAAACTTCAGCGACTCTGCTGGTGATTTGATCCAGAAAATATAATGACCGAGGAAGGCTGGGCTATCCCACCTGGAAAATGGACCCCTCATAAAGCTTAGAAATGCACGACGAAAGGGCCAAGCACTTGAGTCCGTGTTTTTTCCAGGATGCCTTATCCTATCTTGTAATTTTTCTCTTCTCTTTTCTTAGATTTATCAAAACAACCTTCTACGTCCTAGCTCATCTTGAGCAGAGCCATGAATATGTTCCTATTTATCCTTCTTTACGGACCGAAAGACTTGTGTCATCTGGTACATCTGATTTCTGCCTAGATCTTTATCCAAGGGCACCTGACATCAAAAGACACCCCTGCAATATTCATGGAACCTAGGAAAATAGTTTAGCTATTGTACCTAACCTTGTCTCTCCCATTTCTCCAAGCCAATATAAACCATGGCAATTACCTCCTATCCTCCATGATATTCCCATGAAATATTACAAGTACCTCCCCAAAATCAATGGAGAGTCTGAAAACTTGACTGCTGGGAAACATGTACAAGACTTTGAGCATTTCTCTGACCTTTTTGAGATAGAACATGACGACATCTGCATGCAGGAATTCACTCTGTCCTTATAAGGAGATGCCAAAGTCTGGTTTAAACACTTGCAGCCTAATTCCATCAGCACTTGGGAAGAGATTTCTTGCATATTCTTGAGGTTTTGGGGTAGGAACCAGCCGTTGGAGCAAATACTTTCAGATTTTTATTCTTTAAGGAGACATGAAGGTGAGGCCATATCCAGTTTTAACAGAATATTTGCAAGATTTTATTATAACATGCCTAAGGAATTCCAACCTCTTGAGAACGCTGCTAATATCTATTAGGCAGCTACCTTTCCTCTTGACTTGTCCTTGCTTCTTTTGAAGAGAAAATCAACCACCCTGCATCAGATGTTCGCTAATTGTTTGGCGGTTGAGGAAAACCTTGAGATGTCCAAGAGATTGTCATATTTGGATGATGGTGGTGAAATAAAGGATACATACAAATTGGTTGGGCCCTACAAGAAGAAGAAGGAAGCCCATGGCCCGTCTAAGATCTCTCATGATATGCAGAAATATGACCATCCTGAGGCTGAAATAAATGGTCCTGCAGGGTCATTCTCTGAAGATGTGTTATACACCTGAATGGAACCTCTCTGTCCGAGTTTACTTTCCTGGAATCGTTAAAATTTAACAGGGAAGGTAAGGAAGAAGTTTTCTCTTGTTTTTAGTAATGGCAGCATGTCATCCTTGAACATAGCACTCTTTGTTTTTCGATATCCATGTTTCAGTGTCCACTTGTGTTCAACTATCACTTTGAGTTTCTTACTCCTCCTCTTGTATATTATACCTGGGGAATCTGATCATGTCTCCTACATGACAGATAAGTCTAGTTGTTCTATTTATCCGTTGTATGCTGCCTTGGGTCATCTCTGTGTTGTGCTCACTGTTCAAGGACTCTACCCAATGTCTGATCTATATCCTGATCCCATCATTGTTATATCTGTCATTTATTTGTGTCTCCCTTCTTTTGCCCAGTTCCTAGTCACTCTTGTGATTTGTTGGAGGATCTGTTGCCTTCCTTTTCACAGCATGGTTCCATTTTCAGCACTTCCTGATGGCGAAGACCTAGATTTTTGATGATCGTACCTCAGGATTCACTTCCATCATTGGTGAATTCCTTTGCTTCAGTTGTCAATTATCCCTTATTGGTTGACAAACTGTTGAATCCTTTCCATGTTCGACTTCAACTTACCCTTATTCACATGGCTTGGATTGTACTGGTTCTTTGGGATCCTTTATGAAGACCTTAGTCCCTCACATATGGACTAAGTTGCGCAAGATTATGTTCTTTTCATCTACATAGCTTCCAAATCTTTGAAGACTCATCATTATTTTATTTTGTGGCTTCGATCCACCTTTGTAATATATGTGGTTCTATACCCGTATCATATGATGTACTCAAATATTGTAAAGGAGCTAGTGTTCCAGTAAATTGAACATAGCATCCTCAGATGTAACTTTGTATATGACATTACTATGTATTTGTTTCAGGTACTCTCTCTGCTCCATTGGATTTCTGAGTTCTCCAAAGCTAAATATTATAATGTATTTCGGCCATCGTTTCCCTCTGACCTCACACATTAGGGGGCATATGTTATACACCTGAATGGCACCTCTCCGTCGAAGTGCCAACATCCCTCATGTTGGCACACAAAAGGACATTTATGGATAGAGGTTTTACCAAAACATTATAGATTGGATTATGGCATAATACATTCTTCTTCCATCCAATTGGTTACTTTGCCATTTTACTTTGTTGACTTGCATTCACGACTCTCCTTTTATACAAATCGTGAGTCATTCGCGAGTGTTTCTTATAGCAAGTCGCTAATGGATGTATTCATGGGTTGCTCTTGTAGCAAGTCACGAATCATTCATGGTTTGTCCTTATACACACCCGCGAATATGTCCCTGAATAGTTAAACATAAAAAAAATGCGCTGATATGAGATTAGTTAAGCCATTTATCATTAATCCTCTTAACTGTCTCAACCTCCTCAACCTTCGAAACCGCCTTATTTCCTCCATATAAATACAGGCCTTGGGGAGGGTGTTGGTTACCTACACTTGGAGAGAAAAGTTATGTTGGTGGAGTTTATACAGAATTCTTTGGAGTAGTGGAACTTAGAATCCTTTGGTTGCAGAGGAGTCCTTGTCTCAAGCGTTGGGTTGTAATCTGAACTTCTTCATTATTGATAATAAAGAGAATACTTCTTCCATATGTGTTTCATGTATCTTGGTATGATAAATGTTTATGTTTCTGCATCTTATATGTGATTTATCTAACCTGCTTATATATATATGAGTCATCTTGTATCTAGAAGATTGTTTCTTGACAGGTGAAAGAAGAGAAACCTTGAAGACTTTGAAGGTGAAGCAGGGCGGAAGAGGACTAGCAAGGATCGACCTTCAGTAATCGAGTAAGGCTTTCTAATCCTCCTATTTCCTTTACTACACTTTAGAGTTAATTGTCTAAAAGTTGATTGAGTATGTTGGTAACCCTAGACCTTAGGTTATTAGGTGTGTAATCCTGTACAACAAAACTGGCGACTCCGCTGGGGAGCCCGGACTGTTGTAGGTTGTTTTCTGTCCCCCTGACCAATCTTTGCTTGTAAGTCTGTGTGTGATATGTTATCCTGGTTCTTATTTTCCTCAGCATTTGAAAGTCTTTGTTTTTTTCTTGTTTTTTTAGAAAAAATTTATAACTATTCGCGAGCTGTCCTTCTAGACAGTCGCGAATACAAGTTTGCATTCGCGGGTTGTAATACTAGACAGACGTGAATAATTCGCGAGTTGCTCTCATAGACAGTCGCGAATACTCCCAGAAATAGGTATTTTTAAGTCAAAGTTTGCTTGTTCTTTCCTTTCTATAATTCCTATTTTCTGAGTAGATTTTCCTTATGAATGTTGTGTAGCTTGTTTGAACACTTTGGGTGATTACACTTAGTGCTTTTCGAAATCCCTTGAGTCTCTTTTGCTTGGATTATTTACTATTGTATCCTGAAGTATTTTGGCCTGTTTGGGTTGTGGGTTAAAGTGTCTTGGTCCAGATCAGTGATCAGGGTCTTGGGCTCTATTTTTTCCAGTCTGTCTTCTGACAGTGGCTAGTTATCACTTGCCTTTGTAAGTCTACAGTGATTCTTTGTCATTGTTAGCACCCAAGCTAGGGTTCCTAGCCTTCCTTGATTGGTTTTCTTTTGGTTCTGTCATCCTGTTTGCTTCAGTTTGTTGCTTTTATACAGTTTATGAGTTTCAAGTTTGCTCAAGCACAGTGCATTGTAGATGCATAGTAGAATTTTGATTATTTTTAAAAGTGAAAAGAAAACATAGTTAAAGCTTTTGCATTGTGATTTTTACATAAGTAGTGTTTATTTCAATTTAAAAATATTATATCAAAAACTAAAAAAATATAGGCTTAGTTTCTCTTATCGCTGCTTTCAGTTCATCAATACATATTTGCAAGAAAATAAAAAGAAGTTTTTTTTTATAATGATAATTTTGCTTTGAATACACCTTTACTTGCATTTATTTCTTATTTGAGTCAAAACACCATATAGTATACCACTCCATTTCCTCTTGAGTAAAGAACAGCTCTTTAAAATGAACGCATAAATTAAAATTTACTAGTAAGTTTTTGTTTTTAGGGGACTTTCACCTACTAGCTTAGGCTAGACTTGTGGGATAGGAAGTGTAAACTTCCCTCAAGTTATAAAACTAAGACATAGTGGACCTTTATTTAGGTAAATCCTTGACTTTATCACTGTATCTGCGAAGCTCCTCTCAAACGGGAGTTAAGCACTAGGCCGCGTGGAGGCTTGGACAGAGGAGATAACCCTCTGAATCCTTGTCAAAGCGTAACTTAGGAATTTTCCGCATTTGGGGATTCTGTCCTAGACATAGTTTCGGGCTCAGCTACCCTGCCCATGCGTACGAGTTCGGCTTGCGACTGTCCCCCTAGACTGTTGGTACTGCCAAGGTATCCTTTAGTCTCTTGTCTTTTAGGGTTCATACCTAGGTAAATCGGAAGGTTATTTCTGGTTCACCTTGAACGGGCTTGGAAGGTAACCCTTGTTGAAAGTGTAGGAGGGTGGTGGGTGATTCCTCCGCTTGTGCCTAAGAACCACTTCAAGGACGCCAAGTAATCGTTCATCAGCTTTCTTCGGCAAAGTATATCTTTTACCCTGGTTTGATTGCTTGAGAATTTAGGAATTTTTAGTGTATGCTCTGTGGTTTTGCCTGTGTTTAGTTGGCCTTAGGGTGTGATTTGTCAAATTTTTAATTCTAGAGGACCAACTTGTTAGAAGGTTAAGAAGGTTGAGAAACCTTCCTCCTATCACTGCATTGGAGCCTCCACCTTTACCTCAAAGGCAGATATTAGACACAGACGGTTCATTTGAACCTGTAGGAATAAGTGAAGTTCTTGGTGAACTAGAACTCATTGCTAACCGTTTCAATCTTGACACAGTTGAGATAGAAGAATTGCAGACTGACAAGTTTGCAAGAAATTTTAACTCCCCCTTGACTGATTTAAACGATCCTATGATCATCCAGGTTAGACCTTTTGATTCACCGGTACTAGGTGTTCTTGTGGGTAGAACCATGTCTTCGGCGGAAGAAAGTCCTTTTGTGTTCACCTCAACCATTCTGGTTGAAGGGGTACTACCTCCCCCGGTAAGTGCCCCTAGATCTAGTTTGCCTTCTACACCTTTGAATCCAGTGAGCCGGGTGGTTCAACCACCAGTTCACTCCAACATAGGAGGTACTTCTGATGACATGGTTACTGGGATCCCCAGTATACCTACTATTCCTTCTTCCTTCCCTTACACTACCTAGAGTGGTCCGGTAGGATCCTCGGCATTTGCCCAAGGATTTCCTTGGAATGGGGGGCACATTCCCTCATCCAATCCATATGTAGTTCCATCTCCTTCATATGTAGGAGTGCATTTTTGGAGCAACACCTCTTATGGGCAAATATTCCAAACCCCTATTTCATTCCCTTAGACAAGCTCTCCCTTTTCGCTATTTAGCGGAGGGATACATGCTCCTGTCTTTCAGTCTCCTGTTTCTATGGGGACGGCCCGAACCTCTTACACTACACTTCCCACACACAATCCTGTGGCTTACGGATGGAATCCATTTCAAAGCAACCTTCCCACTTCAAAACCGGTGGCTGGGGGCAACCCCAATTTTTCCCATGGGCATTTGGGGGCAGGTACCTCTAATCCCCAAGCTGGCACATTTAGTGCCCCGGTTAGGCCCAAAATTCCTTTTTTGGCAACTTTAAACTTGCCAAACTTGTCAAAATTGATGAATGACCCAGTGAGGCATGACCCCTTGTGGCCACCTGTTCCCACCAAGTTACCATCGGACATCCCTAAGTTCGAAGGCAAAAACTAGTGAAGATCCTGGGGCACATGCCACCACTTTTCACTTATGGTGTTCTTCCAATTTGTTGAATGAGGATTCAATTAGATTGAGGCTATTCCAGAGGACCTTGACATGTACATCGGCAAAATGGTATATTGAATTTCCTTCTACTGCCTTTAGTAGTTTCTGGGATTTGGCTAGTGCTTTCCTTAGCCATTTCAGCTTTCGGTTCGATACGATTTTGGAACAGAATTGTTGTCTACTTTTAGAAAAAACAAGGCTACCCACATCTCGGATCATATCCAAGAGTGGAGGAGGTGAAAGAGCCTTATTAAAGCCACCATTCCTCCTGAGTTTCTATTAGAATGGTTCCTTAAATCACTGTTTCCATACATATCTAAGGATGTTTCCACATCAGGAGTAACGACCGAAGAAGAAGCCATACTTAAGGCCCAGCAGTTAGACTTGATTTATTCATAGTCTGGGATCTTGTATGAGACCACCCTTGAGGCACCGAGGCCTTCGCATGAAGTGGAGAAGCCTAAGCTTGGACCCCATGCTGATGGTGTGGTTGGGTCTGTTAACTCTCCCACCGTAGAGTCTTTAACTAAGCAACTTCACTAGTTGTCTGTCAAACAGTCTATGGCGGAGGTAGAAAAGGCTTCCCCCTCTCCCCAGAATGCAAATTTTTTTGCACAAACCTCTCAGAAGCGCAATCAGCATCCCAGCAGGAAGAAAAAGAAAGGTAAAAAGGGAGAGGGAAATCAAAACAAGCCAAATCCCGCGAACAATGTTGATGGGGGAAAAAAAGATAAGAAGAAGGTCAAGTTCCCTTGTAAGTTGTGCCAAGAGGACCACCTTAATCACCTTTGTCCCCTTATGGATCAAGCCCAGAAGCTGCTTAAAGCTCAACAACCGGCTGTCCTGAAGGATCCTTTTCCCCAAGGACAGAACTCTGCTTCAGCTTCTAATGTAGCAGGGGGCACTCAAACTTCCCCTAACCCTAACTATATCAACATGGTTTGATCTTCGACTTTGTTGCAGACAAGGAACAAAAACTATGAGAAAGAGACTCCTGAGGAGGGTAAAGCTGTAGGTGAACCTTCCAACCCTCTCACAATAGAGAAACCTGCTGAAACTATGCCGAAGATACCGAAAGGTGTTTTCAAGAAGACCTTGCATAACCCCAATGCTAGGGCTGCTTCAAAATACTCCATGGTTGAAGATTTAGCTCAAACTCCATGTGCAATGTCTGCTTTAGAGGTGTTACAGAGTTGTTCTGCCCAGCGGGATGCCCTCTTAGCAGCTTTAGGTAGCATGGATTATTCGAGTCTCATGGTGAAATTTAACTTATCTGATGTAAAAATTTTCCTGCCTTACTATGTAGCCCTATCAATAGATGTCGTCCATGGTGGTAAGACCATTGAGGGAGCCTCTACATGTGTCATGTCCTTGACCTGCTAGAAAGCTCTTGGATCCCCAAAGCTGGTCCCATCAAACACTTTACTTACTGCTTTTGATGGAAGATCCTTCCATCCTCATGGTATCCTGCCAGCTTTTGAGATTAAGTTGGCAGGAAAAGAAATGTCTATTGAAGTAGAAGTGATTGATGCTCCCTTGGACTACAATTTGCTTCTGGGAAGGAATTGGACTTATGCAATGTCTACTGTTGCATCGACTGTTCTTCGTCTCGTGGTTTTTCCACATGAGGGAAATTTGGTTACTGTTGACCAACTTGATTTTACTTGAAAAGGCCATTTAGAGTCTAATGAGTCCGCGGTGCCATTGGTTGATCAGGTAAAACCTGTTGCACAGAGCTTGGGGGCTGGAATGTACACATCACTGATGGGCACATTTGATCTTCCAGCCCCAGTTAATTACATTGGTTCTACTAGTGTGGGGAATTCCATCGCCATGGTTGTCAATAGGACTGATCCTTGGGTCCTCCCAACTCCCCATGAACCAGAAGTGCCCTTATCAGTAGTGGAGGTAGCTTATCAAGCCATCACTCAAGCCACTATTGATCCCATTCCAGATCCTATAACAGTCGCAGATGATCTGGAAGAAGTCTATTTTCCCGCATGGGCAGAAAACTCTTTGCATTCCATAGATTGCTTAGACACCGTTTTACCTTCCAATGAAGCTATTCTGGAATCCATGAGTGGACGTGATAAGATTTGTGAGGATATTCATCATCGATCCTATTTTCTTCCAGATCTAAGCAGAATAGAAAGCCAAGAGTTTCACGTGAGACTGTCAGAAGATGTTGATATACCTATTAATCCCTTGCCTAGGGAAGGAGTGTTTGCTGAGGGGAATATGGAAAACATTTACACCACTATACCTATCAACATCTCTGTGAACCCAGATGTCATGGAAAACATCTATATAGGTGCAAACTGCTCTCCGGAGGAGATTGATATCTACACTGCCCTTTTTAAGGAATTCCATGATATCTTTGCCTGGTCATATGAGGAGATGCCAGGGATTGATCCATCTATTGTTCAACATGAAATCCGAACCTATCCTGATGCCAAGCCGATTCGACAGAAATTAAGACCCGTGAACCCGCGTAAAGCGGCGGTTGTGAAGGAAGAAGTTGAAAAGCTGTTGAAAGCTAGTTTTATATATCCCATAGCTTTGACTGAATGGCTGTCCAACCCTGTTCCTGTTGATAAAAAGCAAGGGAATATTCACGTTTGTACAGACTTTAGAGACCTCAATAAAGCTTGTCCTAAGGACAATTACCCCACACCATTTATTGACCAGATCATAGATGCATGTGCTGGAAGTGAGGTGTTTTCGTTTATGGATGGTTTCTCCGGCTACAATCAAATCCAAATCAAATCGGAAGACCAACATAAAACTGCTTTCATTTGTCCTTGGGGTACATTCACGTATAGAAAAATTCCCTTTGGATTGAAAAATGTTGGGGATACCTTTCAACGGGCTATGAACTTTGCTTTTTACAACATAAAATCCATTGTCGAACCATACCTTGATGATCTTCCCACACATTCTCGCAAGAGGATCCAACATCCAGATCATTTAAGGTTGATTTTTGAAAGATGCAGATATTATAAAATTTGCTTGAATCCCCACAAGTGTGTTTTTTGCATCAAGTCAGGGAGATTACTCGGATTCATTGTCTCTAGTAGAGGCATCCAGGTGGATCCATTGAAAGTTGAGGCCATTGTAAATCTGCCTCCTCCTCGTTCTCTCAGGAAACTTCAAAGCCTGCAAGGAAATTCTAACTTTGTTTGACGTTTTATCGTTAATTATGCCAAGATCACTAAAGGTTTCATGCGCTTGCTTAAACAAGACACTCCTTTTGTATGGGATGAAACCGCACAACTTGCATTCAAGGCATTGAAAAAAGCTTTGCTGTCAGCACCTTTGTTATGCCCACCAGATTATTCTAGGGATTTTATATTATATTTGGCCGCGTCGGAGTCGACCATTGGGGTAGTACTAGTCCAGGAGGACGATAAGCTTGTTGAGCATGTCGTTTATTATCTTAGCCATGCTTTGGTTAGACCTGAGCTTAGATACTCCCACGTCAAGAAGTTAGCCTTAGCAGCTATTTATGCTGTACAGAGGTTGCGCCACTACATTTTACTGAGGACCACAACAGTAGTGGTGGATGTGAATCCGTTCCAATATGTTTTATCCTGACGGATTTTTGGGGGGGAATTTAACAAGTGGATAGTCATTCTCCAAGAGTTTGACTTGTATTTCCAGTCCGCTAAGTCTAAGAAGTCCTTAGTTTTTGCTGAGCTAATAGCAGAATTTCCCACTGAAGAGAATGTAGTTGTTGAAGATGACTCATTCTCAGATGAGCACATCTTCTTGATATCCACCTCTGATCGTTGGTACGGGGATATTCTTATATATCTCTAAACTTTGAAGTATCTTGCCGCTTACTCTAGGGAGAAACGACGTAAGTTACGCATTCATGCCAAGAACTACCTCATTATAGGAGATACATTATATCGATGAGGGGTAGATTCCGTCTTGCGCCGTTGCCTTACTCATGAGGAAGCGGATATTGTCCAAAATGATTCCCATAGTGGAGCGTGTGGGGGTCATTTATCTGGGTTAGCAAGGGCCTAGAAGATATTGCGTGCTGGTTATTTCTGTCCCACGATCTTTAAAGATTGTGTGGAATCCATGAAGCGCTATCATCCGTGTCAGCTTTACACCAAAAAAATGCAGTCACATCCTGCTCCGTTATTTCCTATTGTCTCGGTAGGCCCCTTAATGAAATGGGGGATCGATTACATGACGTGCAACCCAGTCTCAGTTGGGGGGCATAAATACATCATTGTCACTATTGACTATTTTATGAAATGGGCAGAGGCAATGCCTACTTTCAAAGACAACGGGGAAACAATAGCTTTCTTTGTTTTCAATCAAATTATTGCAAGGTTTGGTATTCCCAAAGTGATTGTCACTAACCATGGCAGTCATTTTCAAAATAACATGATGACGGAACTAACTACTATGCTCGGATTTCGACAAGAACATTCTTCTCCATACTATCTGCAAGCTAATGGTCAGGTTGAGGCTGTCAACAAGACTTTAAAAACTATCCTTAAATGGACAATTGATGCAGCCCGTTCTAATTGGCACATCATTTTATATCCTGCTCTTTGGGATTACAGAACTAATGTCAAGACTGCCACAGGTTATTCCCCTTTCCAACTTGTTCATGGGGTGGAAGCAGTTACTCCGATTGAATGAGAAATCTCATCCTTGAAGATAGCCATTCATGTGTTACCTGATACAACTGAGCTTGAAGAACGTCTGGTACATTTAGAACACCTCGATGAACAACATAGAGATGCGTTGACTGCGAATCAGGCTCATAAAAATAGGGTCGAATCTCAATATGATAAAACGGTTAAACCTAGGGTTTTCTCTGAAGGGGAACTTGTCTTGCTTTGGGACCAAGATAAAGAACCCCTGTGGGCAGAAAAATTCAAGACTATGTGGTTAGGACCCTATGTCACGTCGAAGGTATTAATTAAAGGCACCTATGAATTAATTGATTATGATGGGAATAAGCTTCCTAGGCCTAGAAATGGGCTCTACCTGAAGAAGTACTACGCTTATGCTTAGCACTTTTTCTTGTATTTTTAGTGTATGTATTTTTTATTTACATTAGGTTGTCAGTTTTGTTTTTTATATTTTCTGCTATTTGTTGTAGATGTCTTCGGAAATGTATGTAGGTTTCGCTGATGGCACCAGCCGTCACACTTGTAACCTGGCTTCAGTAGCATGGGTTATCTATTCTCCCTCAGGACAGCTTGTTGCCACGGGTGGCGCTTATCTTGGTCCTACTTCTAATAATGTTGCTGAGTATATGGCTATCATTGAGCTCCTATGGGATCCTTTGTCATGTGGCATCACCCAGCTTGAAGTCCGTTTGGATTCTCAGTTGGTAGTTTCCCAGCTCAATATAGCTTATCAGGTACGATATCCTATCTTGTTACGTCAGTTCATGCAAATTCGTTTATTGGAAAGACATTTTGAAGTTATTACTTTTAATCATATTCCATGAAACCAAAATTCATTGACTGATGCATATGCTAATTATATTTTGGATTGGCATCTCACACACATTTCATAAAAATATACATATAAAAAACACTTGTAAATAAACTGACAACCAAACATCAATATATATATATATATGTAAAATATATGTCTGTAGATAGGTCGAGTCTAATCCATAGATCCTGTCATATATAAAAAGTACAAAAATGTGGATCATAATCCATCAAAATGCCCTAGGTCTAAGCTGGACCGCCCTGGCCACTAGGACCACCTTGGTCCCCATGATCTCTATGTACCTTGGCTTCCTCAGCCTACTCGGCTTCAGCAGCCTCCACCGCATCTCTGTACACAAGCACTGCTCTAGCTACTCGTCTGAAAAGACGTAGCCAAACTGGTGGAACCCCCACTACAAACTCCTGCATGGCTGCAGGGATATGCTCTATCCGTATAGTCGGTACTCGTTGGGTTAGCCTGGCCAGCTTCCCCTTGAGTACTCTAATCAATCCCTGATCCTCTCCCACGACAGGACGTATGAACATACGAGGGCGCCCTTCAGGGTGGACTGGTCCAACATCTGCATTTTGACACATGAATAGGATCAATACTTGTACATATGTATATATCAATCATTTGAAAAATTCATAAAAATTTGATAATGATAAAAAATTAAAAATTACTTACCCATCTCTCCCCATGCTCCTCCTGGAGGGAGGACAAGTTCAGGGTCACCTCGGAAGTCTAACCCAGCGTATGGAAACTGCTCCAGCGCCGGCAACTGTCATTCCCACCAAGTATAAAAGTTAGCATCATATACGTTGTGTACTATGTCTCCTCCTCTGTGACAGAGGAAGATGTCTCCCCACCGGCTCAAACTTGGCTGACGCAGAGATCTGACCTGTAGTGGTATAGCAGGGCTCATGGCTAGTACTCTCGAAGAAGAAGAACGCTACTAGTATGCTTGCATAGCCAAAATTCTTGCGTCTTCCCCTCTTACAGTCAGATAATTGCCTCTTCATAATGGGGGCAACTCCCGAGCACTAATCATAGAGAGCACCTCTAAAGCAATCAACCGCCACCCTCATTTGATTCTTGGTGGCCATATGTAACCCTAATGATCCTACAAGTCTCACAATGGTACTAGCCAATACCTGGAGAGTGAAATCTTGGATGTCTGCAATTAGGACGTTGCTTCCCTTCTTCTGAGTACCTGGTACACATAATATGTCTACATAGTTTTGGACACTTAAGGGGTCACCGCCCCTGGTAGTGCCCTCCAAATTCATCGGTGCTCCCCGTCGTGACAACCCAGTAATGAAATAGATGTCTTCTATGGTAAGCTCTAAGGTCTCACCTTGAAGATTGAACATCCCCATGTCATGATCCCAAAAATTGACCATGAACTCCAGTATGCGGACATTGGCTCGCATGGGCGATGTACAAAAGAATTTCAACAGCCCACTAGTTCTCAATGCTTGCAATGTGGGCACGCTTTGGAGTGCTGCATGATCCATCGCCTCATGTTCCCTTTCCCTCCACTCCAGCACCATTTTTACCTGGCAAATATAAGCAATTTAATTCAGTATTTCATAATCAAAATTTAAAATTTTTGCATATTTTTAAAGCTTTGTCCCATTGCGCAGCATTCGCGACTGTCTATTTAGGCATGTCGCGGATCATTTGTGGCTGTCTAGTTAGACAACCCACGAATGAAATGCGTATTTGTTACTTTCATGCCCAGCAACCCGCGTATGCACACTGTTATATTTTTGGGTGCTATTAAATACTGAATTCACCATTAAAACTAATATTTGTTTGGATAAATTTGACGAGCTTAGGGTTTAGAATTACCTGAAGCTGACGGATTCTGATTCCGACGGTCCAATTCTCCACAACGATCGATCAAAGGTAGAGGGTAATCTTGCTCTTTATGGTTCAAAAAGTTCAAATGGTAAGAATTGTTTTAATTTTCAAGCTATTTATATAAATAATATTTCATAAAGTGGGTCTCTTTCCTATAGTTTGAAATGTCAATCAACTAATACCATACTTTTGTGCCTTGGAACAGATTTATCAACTTTTACAGAGTGTTGTTGCTCCAATTGGGTGGTTTTTCTATTTCCAACACATGTTGGCATCTTATCACTCCACATTAACCTTAGTATTTAACACTTTGCCATGGACTATGGTATTCTAAACCATTAGTCCTTTGTCTCTACCATTGTTCCTCCATGGCTAGGGCCCTTATTCCATGAATATCATCTTTATATGCCTTTGTCATTCTTTGGTGCTCATGCCACCACTGTTTCAGGTTCAGGGGTGTCCTCTTAGCTATTTTTCATGCCAAATAGAGCTTCTTCTGAATCTCTTTTTACAAGCTATCCCTTTATAGGACTCCCTGCCCTTATGTATTTTCTTTAGGCCCAGGTCTGACTCCTTCAAAATAGAATTGACTGCCAGTTATCTCGTTCGTTCAAGCTCATTAAGAATATGTGAACGGGCATCCGCATTGGTGGTAGGTTATCTCTTTCTCGGACCATGTGGAATAATACGAGAAAGGATCACTCTCTTTTCTTTTGAATTGAGAAGAGTATTCTCAGGTATAGGTTTATCACTTTTCCGGACCTGAGGGACTAAATTTACGGAAAAGGAACACCCGGTTTGAGCTTAGTTTTCTCTTTTTCATGCTCTGGACCCAAACATGAAAAAGATTCTGAGTGTACTTTGTGTCATTGTCATGCTCGTTAAACACTAAAGAACAAAGCAACGAGTTTATTGTTGTAATTCCCATTTCTCGTAACCAAATGGATATTTCTGAGTGATCTTGCTTTCCTTCACACTCATAAAACTCAAGCTATTCTATGCTATTCTGGAAGGAGCGTTGGGTAGGTGGTAATTTAACCTTTTTCGGACCACCCTGACTAAGTACGAAAAAGGTGCACTTTTTCTTCTTCGGAAGTTAAGAGAGTTCTTTTGTGGTTTGTTTTATACTTTTTCGGCCCCAGGAGACTAAATTGGACGAAAAACGACCCCCCTGGAGTCTTCTTTGGCATTTTCAGACTCTCTAAATGTGAAAACACCAGTTGAGCATGTACTAGTTCGGGCTTATTAAATCCACAAATCAGTGACACTATCAAGCATTATTTTCCCATCTCTTCAAGCTTGTTAAAAAATGAAGAGGCAACCGAGTTTAATTTCCTGGACTCGTTAAAATTTAACAGGGAAGGTAAGGAAGAAGTTTTCTCTTGTTTTTTGTAATGGCAGCATGTCATCCTTGAACATAGCACTCTTTGTTTTTCGATATCCATGTTTTAGTGTCCACTTGTGTTCAGCTATCACTTTGAGTTTCTTACTCCTCCTCTTGTATATTATACCTGGGGAATCTGATCATGTCTCCTACATGACAGATAAGTCTAGTTGTTCTATCTATCCATTGTACGCTACCTTGGGTCATCTCTGTGTTGTGCTCACTGTTCAAGGACTCTACCCAATGTCTAATCTATATCCTGATCCCATCATTGTTATATCTATTATCTATTTGTGTCTCCCTTCTTTTTCCCAGTTCCTAGTCACTCTTGTGATCCATTGGAGGATCTATTTCCTTCCTTATCACAGCATGGTTCCATTTTCAGTACTTCCTAATGGCGAAGACCTAGATTTTTGACGATCGTACCTCAGGATTCACTTCCATCATTGGTGAATTCCTTTGCTTCAGTTGTCAATTATCCCTTATTGGTTGACAAACTATTGAATCCTTTCCATGTTCGACTTCAGCTTACCCTTATTCACATGGCTTGGATTGTACTGGCTCTTTCGGATCCTTTATGAAGACCTTAGTCCCTCACATATGGACTAAGTTGCACAAGATTATGTTCTTTTCATCTACATAGCTTCCAGATCTTTGAAGACTGATCATTATTTTATTTTTTGGCTTCGATCCACCTTTGTAATATACGTGGTTCTATACTCGTATCATATGATGTACTCAAATATTCTAAAGGAGCTAGTGTTCCAGTAAATTAAACATATCATCCTCAGATGTAACTTTGTATATGACATTACTATGTATTTGTTTCAGGTACTCTCTCTGCTCCATTGGATTTCTGAGTTCTCCAAAGCTAAATATTATAATGTATTTCGGTCATCGTTTCCCTCTGACCTCACACATTAGGGGGCATCTGTTATACACCTGAATGGCACCTCTCCGTCCAAGTGCCGGCATCCCTCATGTTGGCACACAAAAGGACATTTATGGATAGAGGTTTGACCAAAACATTATAGATTGGCTTATGGCATAATACATTCTTCCTCCATCTAGTTGGTTACTTTGCCATCATTAGAGGAAATTTGGGGTCTAAAATGGGCCTTATAAGAAAACGTGCCAAAATAAGTTTTTGTGAGTTGGAATTCAAGAACCAATATAATTTCAATAAAATAAGTCAACCATAATGGTTGAATTGGCATATTTGTCATTAAAAAAAACTACTTTTTTTGTTCGTATTTTAGACATATCTCATTGTGTTTTTACTCAAATTTCGATCGGGAGAGCTTGTTGGATGCAAAATTTGATTCCGCATCCAACGAGCTCTCTCGATCGAAATTTGAGTAAAAACAGAAGGAGATATGTCGAAAATACGAACACAAAAAGTAGTTTTTTTCTTTCTTCCTCCAAAATTAATCAA